>CAMPDV010000092.1:600000-867618 GCA_946699065.1 Loxodes magnus
AACTTTTTTTCTAAATTCATCATCTATTCTCTATCCTACTTCAATTTAGGAATTTAATTTTTGTAAGAAAAATTTCTTCTAGCATCTAATTTAGATTTATTTTAGCTTATTGACTTATTAGTTATTTTTATAAATTTTACTATAATCTCTCTTTCCAATTTTTATAACTAATCTGTATTTAATCTGGTTAGAAATTATTACTATTTGATGCATTTATATCTAATTTAGTTAAAAAAGTATTATATTATGTTTCCTCATCTATCTTATCTAATTATTTGTTTATTTCTTTAGTCTTAAGTGCATTGTATTTAGTAATTAAAACTTAATTATTTCTTGATTTATTTGGAAGAATAAGCTTTGCAATATTTATAAATTATGCTTATTAAGGTGAAAATTATTTTCTATAGATTCTTATTGAAATAAATTATTGCTTATATAATTAAGCAATAAAGCACAAAAACCTATTAAATGGTTTAGAAATAATAATAAGATGCAAATAATAGAGTTATTGATTATTCCTTTTATTTATTAGCATTAAACTAATTTCTTTTAATTTTAATAGATGCTTTTATACATTTACTTATTTAACTTCATACTTAAATACCTCCAACTTAAATTCAATAAGACTGATATAATCTAAGAAAGGAACTTATTTTTGAATTTTTAAATTATCAAATAAATAAGTTTTTCATTAAAATTAAATTGTCTTTTGGAATATCTCACAAAGTCAGACTAACGAATCCTAAAATTAGCTTTAGAAACAGACTGAACTGGATAGCAGACTAGGAAAAGTAGAAGAGAAATTGTAAACTTTTAAGAAAGAGTAAAGAGAAACTGGAGCTATACAAATGGAAATCGAAGCCTAGAAAAAGCAAATAAATCAAGGAAAATAATTCAAAATAAAAAAGAAATTCTTCTGCTGTGGAAGCATATGACATTTTTATAGGAAGTGTTAGAAATTCTAATAGAAATAAAGAAACTATTGAATACAAGAGCAACAAAAGAAGAAAAAAGAAGAAGCAAGAATGAAAAGAATGTATTGCAACCCGGATGGTTCAATATACAAGATTAAGATGGAACCAAGGCAAGTTAAAGGAGGGAAAACCTGGAAAAATCCGAGTTCCCAATCTCGCTAAAATTGGGCAACCCGAACTTTTATATTTAACAGCAGGGAGCATGAACTGCTGTATTCCTGACGGGGTTGGAAATCCCTAAAACGGAAAACTTAAAATTAATATTATTATTATTATTATTATTAAATTAAAAAACTTTGCTAAAGTTTTAGTAGTCAACCATCTGACCTATTCTATCAGCTTGTCTCTATTAATTTGTTATGAATATCTGCTAGGCTTAGTTAGGCGGTGTAGCACTTCATTGGTTAACCATCCTTTAATATTCGGAATAGTTTTAATCTTGCATGTAGCATTCCTAATTATTTATCCATGGATTAAGATTTGAATTAAAGAATTTTTTTCTATAAATTTTTCCGCTTTATGTTGGATATATCCTAAATAGTTTTCTAAAATATCTTATTTATTCTTTCTTTAAATTTCGCTTAGTTAGTAGCAGTATTTCCATTAGTGTTATTTATTGCACACGTAATATTTTATTCTTCTTTTAGACTATTATTCCTGTAGCACTTATTTAATTTAAATTTCTAGTTATTTTAAATTAATGTTTACTATTTATTTTAATTTGAGGCTTCATTTTCTATTTCCATAGGATCTGATTAATTCTGTTAAAAATAAAATGGCGTTACCTGAATTTATTATTAAATTTAAAGAATTCTTTGTTCCAGTTTGTTTTCTATTTCTTATATGATTAATATTGTTTCTCAAGTAAAGACGTTATAAGTTTTTCTAATTTTTCAACTTTATCAGTGAGTTATCTATTTTTAAATATAAACTCTTTTAATGACTTAGATAATATTTCTATTTGAGTTTGTGTCGGAAGTTTTTTTAATTCTGGATTTCCAAGTGGTTAATGTTCGTCATATCAAATAATTTTCTCACTTTCACTCATTGTAATTATTTCACTTTTTTATTTTTTAGAGAATTTTCCTGTTTAAATGTTTTGTTCAAAGTTCTGTTATTTCTTAGAATCAATTATATATATATATTTAATAATCTTTACTATTATCTTGATTTTAAATATATAATGTATATGCATTTCCTATTTTTGATTATGCGTATCTACCTATTATTTTATTTCTCCTTAAATTTATAATAAATTTGTAATATTTTAAGATCTTTTAATCTTAGTACTTTAGCTTTATCTATGCTATAAACTTGCTATAATAATTTTATAGTTTTAAGCATATCAGCTATATATAGAAAGTATATGAATTGAAGAAAATAAAATAATTATTATAAAATTTAAAGTTTTCAATCATCTTAATATCTAATAAAAAGAGAAAGGTGTTCATATTATAGATGTTAGAAGCCTATACATTTATTATTTTGGCTTGATAATAATTATTAAATAAAAGATAAGAGAATGATAAATGTAAATCTATAAATAAGAATAAATCTATTAAATAATAAGCATTCTAATTGAGATTACTAACACTTTAAAAAGCATATGTCTTTATACCAACTTAAATATACGTTTATCTATAATAAACGCTTGCTTAAATATTAATAGAATGGCTTGCATAATTTCAACTATCAGTATTGAGATTAAACGAGATTTGGTTAATGACAATGAGATAAGATATTATTATGATAAGTGTTTAAATTCATAAAAATAATTATGGAAATAATAGAATGTAAGCTATTTAAGCTTTATCATTCTTAAATATGAATGAATGTAATTATTATTTAAGAAGCATTATATTCTTTTAGATATAAAAAGCAAATAAACTAGAAAATATATAATGTCTGATTAATGCTAAAATAAGTGATAAAGTTATAATCATAATTAAATTTAATGGAAAACGCAATTATAAATTTTGAATGAATATCTATGAAAATGATCTTCATGGAAAATAATTGTAGTCTTTATTTAAAAGTGCTTTAAAAATAAAAATTCTAAAATAATAATTAGGAAAATTACTTGTTAAATCAGCTTTTGATGAATCTGTTTTTGAATGATTGGATGATCCAATCATAAAATTGATCATTTAATACAAAATTTTTTATAAAAAATTTAAATAGATTACACAAAAATTTAGATGAAAAAACTAAAATAAAGAAAAAAAGCAAGTAAAAGAAAAATAAATTAATAAAAAATTAAAACTGGAATAGATAAATAAATAAATAAATAAAGATGATTAAAGATCGCGTAGCATCTCATTAGCATGCAGCTATTTCAGTATTAATATTTAATATTTAGAAAAGTATTCTCATGCTTCTTGTTAAAATTCTAGTAGTCCAATGAGTCACGTCAGTTTCTCCAAATGAGGAATTTACTAATTAATGATTATTCTCGAGTCTTGAATCAAATGCTCAAGTTTTCTTAAATAAGATCCAAATAAGAATTAGTAATTAAGTCATTAGCAGACCATCAGTCAAACGTTCATACGCTAGCGAGAATTTTTAGGTAAGCTATCCTTGTCTCTTCCGAGCTTGTCCACCTTTCCCCGTTGTGATATCTAGTGCGAGATTACTTGCAATCAATACACTGCACCAGATTGACTCAATTTCTTCTGACCGCAGCCGACTTCCCTTTTATATTATCATAATAGAGCAGAGACTGATCTGGATATTTAATTATTGAGGATTTATTTAATAATAAAGTAACTAAATGAATATATAATAATCAAACTATTTATTATAGAAACATATTTAATAAAATGAAAATTCACTAATAAAAAGACTTAAAGGATTTGAGAAAAAATTTTAAATACTAAGAAAAAAGTATTAATAGTTTAAAGCAATTTAAATACTTAATATCTTTTATCTATGAATCTTAAGTTTATAAATTTTATAATTATTTTTAAATTAATTTTTCCAAATTATAATCCTTTTAATTTTTTATTAATATATACATTTTCTTATATTTATTTCTATTTTAATCATTCAAATTTAACCTTTTTCTTCTGTAAAAAATTTCTTAATTTCATTGAGATTTTTTCCAAACAGTATGATATTTGGCTGATTTTTAAGACTTTATAAATAATAATTAAAAAAATTATATTGAGCTAATTAGTTTCTTTGAAGATATAAAATAAACAAATGAATTTTTATTTTACACGAAGTCGCTTAAAAAATGTTTAAATCTTATTTCTATTTGTTCTGAATGCTCCAAATTAAATTTATTAAAAAAATCATAAATTCTTTATTTTCGTTTATACATTAAAGTTAAAATAATATATTGTGCTGTCTAATTTATTATATTCACAATGAAAGCAAGTTTTAAATTATTTACTTTTCTACTTAACATATTGCTATTTGCTATTAAATGTAAGTATTTAATCTTCCTTCTTTATAATCAAATTTACATTTCGCCTATTTAATTTTCTTTTTAATAGATTTTAATTTTCTTATCTCTAAGAACGTTATATTTGTATTTATTTTATTTTTTACTTTTCTTTAAATTTTTCTTTGTAATAAGTTAATTTTATACTTAATTTTATGCTAGTTCCTTTAAATTTCATATTATTATTTTATTTATGCATTATTCTTTTTATTCCTTCTTTTATTATTTATATATATAAAATGGCTACTAAGAAATAACAGAACTTTGAACAAAACATTTAAACAGGAAAATTCTCTAAAAAATAAAAAAGCGAAATAATTACAATGAGTGAAAGTGAGAAAATTATTTTGATATGACGAACATTAACCACTTGGAAATCCAGAATTAAAAAAACTTCCGACACAAACTCAAATAGAAATATTATCTAAGTCATTAAAAGAGTTTATGTTTAAAAATAGATAACTCACTAATAAAGTTGAAAAATTAGAAAAACTAATAACGTCTTTACTTTAGAAACAATATTAATCATCATAAGAAATAGAAAAAAAATGGAACAAAGAATTCTTTAAATTTAATAATAAATTCAGGTATCACCATTTTATTTTTAACAGAATTAATCAGATCCTATGGAAATAGAAAATGATGCCTCAAATTAAAATAAACAGTAAACATTTATTTAAAATAAGTAGTAAATTTAAATTAAATAAGTGTACAGAATAATAGTTTAAAAGAAGAATAAAATGCTACGTGTGCAATAAATAACACTAATGGAAATACTGCTACTAACTAAGCGTAATTTAAAGAAAGAATAAATAAGATATTTTAGAAAACTATTTAGGATATATCCAACAAAAAGCGGAAAAATTTATAGAAAAAAATTCTTTAATTCAAATCTTAATCCATGGATAAATAATTAGGAACACTAAGTGCAAGATTAAAACTATTCCGAATATTAAAGGATGGTGCACCAATGAAGTGCTACACCGCCTAACTAAGCCTAGTAGGAATTCAAGACAAATTAATAGAGACAAGCTGATAGAATAGGTCAGATGGCTGACTACTAAGGCTTTAACAAAGCTTTTTAACTTTTAACTTTTTTATAGGAAGGTTAAAAACAAACAGAAAGCTGCTCACGCTGCATCAGCACTAACCTCAGGGGTAGACCTTCGAAATAGACGAAGTCCATTCTCCACTAAGAGGTGGAATTTTATCTTTCCGGACAGACGAGTTTGAAACAGCACATCAAGGTGGTGCTAAACCTCCAGGAAAAAGTTAAGAAGCCTAACAAAAAGAACACAAAGCCAACGGAGCTTACAGATAATGAACTCTAAGATATGCTGGATTTAAGAATGGCTAATTAGGAGAGGAAGATCAACGACCTATGGAATTACTAGCGAGATTTAAACAACCAGATGCATCCTAAACTCTTCAAGATGCAAGAAAAAAATGAGTAGATGTAGAACATCATAAAAATTTAGAGGAGATAATTCAGTTTACAAAAATAAAGAAACCATAATATGGAAATTGAAGAATAAGAACCTTAGAAAATGAAGAAATGAGGAGAAAATTAGAAAAAAATATTATTACTGTGTTGTACGAGACATTTATACAAAAACTGAATGAAATTCTAGAATTTAAAAAAAGATATTGGATATTTGAGCGAAAGAAGAAAGAATAGCTTTACTGCAGCAAGAATGTATATACTTGTAGGAGAAAAAAGTCCTAAAATTACAAGAATTCAAGAATAATTGGAAAAAAGAAGAAGATAACAAGACCATAACAATCAAGAAATCTCAAACTATTAAATTTATTTTAAATGGCGTTGATATACTGCTTCTAAACAATTTAAAATTATATCATAGCAATATCCAAATATTTAAAATTTAATATAAATATTTCATATTAATTTTTTTAATAGATTCTATAAATAGAAATATAATTAATTATTAAGATTATTACTTTAAATATTAGAGTTTAAGAAAATTTAATTTTCCTAATTTATTAATATTATAGTCCCTCTAAAGAAAAACTCTTCATTCAATTATTTTTAGCATATTTTAAAGATAAAATCATTTATCTCAATAAGATATTTATAATATTTATCTTTTACGATAAAATAATTAATTCTTTTTAATAAAATTCTTTTTGTCTGAATATATTAATAAGAAATGATAGCTTTTATAGTATTATAATAAATAAAGTTTAAAAGCTTATATTTATGAATTTATTGATAATGGCAATAAAGATATTTCATTTTAAAATTAAGTTTGACATCTTCTGAATAAATAGGATGATTATATTGATTATGTTAGTTTTAAATTGATTCCTTGCTTTTGAATATAATTTTTCAATGTATTTCACATTCTACAATTTTCTTAATTTAGGAGATTCATAAGAATTTTTCAAATTATCAATTTCTTATTTCTGTAATATAACAATTTTTTTGCATCTTTAAAATATATAGGTTTAATTACAGAACTTGCAATACTTTTATTTTTAAATTTATTATGCAAGAGCTTTTATAAGATTTTCTAGAATGTTAAATCTTAATCTAAGCTTTTATAAAATTATTCTTCTCTTAGTCAGTCTATGAAAGTTTAATCTTTTCTCAATCATTAATTTGAGATCATTCAGCCAAGTTATACTAATTTTAACGTTAAGTTTAGTCTTTTCGTAACCACTTTATTTTAAATTAGTGATTTTTTAAAGCTAAATAAATTTATCTTTGATTTAAAAAGTGTTATAGCTTCTTATCTACTCTAAGAGATTTTAAATATCTATTCATATCTTATAACTTTTCGATTGCATTTGTTATGCCTATAATTAAGTTTACTAAGTTGATTAGCTAAATTCAGGAATCTTTTTCCTAAAATTAGTTTTCTTTAATTTAAATATGATGATTCTGGTAAATTTATTATTTTTTCTCTTTCTAACTTACCTTTGGGCTGTATTCCTTAGAAATAATATTTTTTATATAATGTTTATTTATAAGCTCTAATTATGCTAGTTTAATGAAATGAATGAATATAATACTTTAATATTTACTTCAATTTAATTCCATTATTTTATAATAATATTTTTAAGTTTCTTTATTATTTCATTTTGGGTTTTCTTTCATGTTGCTTTGTCATTTATCTCCAAAAGATGAATCAAACTAACATGGAAAATGCTCTTTTTTAGTCTCTTCTGCACTTGGAGTGTGGTAGGCAAGGCTATCAACTACTTTATTTTTTTATTCCTAAAACTTATTTTAAAAACTTACAGTTAATAATTTTAATTTTTCTCTTGTTAATATTAATCCATTGTCTTTCTTAAATGATAATCCTAAGCTTCACATTTATTACATTAAGATTTATTGTATGCCTTACAATGAAAATCAACAGCATCTGCTATAATTATAGTCCCGTTTTCACAAATAGATCTAGAAAATTCTTTTAATTTTTCCTAATTTTTTATTTATAATTATAAGTATTCCTCATAAAGATTTGGACAAAATTCTTTGTCTGTATCTTGTGGAAATGGTTATTTACAAATATGAAAGCAAAGAAATTCTTCTGAAATTTACACTTATGATATTTGGAATTAGATAATGCCATAAAGACAGTTACGACAAAACTTTTCATTACATTTTTCGGATGTACATAAATAAATTTTGTTAAGTTCATAAAATTAACAACATATTGAACATTAATAGTCCTCTAAATTTTAAATCATTAAAATATTCTGAATTATCCAATCTTAATCTTTATCTTATTAAAATAAAAATTATATCTTACCTCCGAAAGATATTTCAATGCATTTTATTTCGATTTAAATTGCACATCTACATTTTACTTTTTCTAAATCTCAAGGCAATAGTGAATAATTTATATCTTTGTAAATTTTATCTTTGAGACATGATTAACAGTAAAAGCAAAATTTGCATGCCATTTATTAGACAAAGGATTATTTTCCACAAACATTACATTACAAGCATTTTTGATTTTACTTTTAAGCCATTCGCTATTATTATTTAAATTAATTGAACTTAATTCATCTTGATTTATATATAAAATATCCTAACATATCTGATAAAAGTTTTATTTTTAAGCTTTTATTATCAAAAAAGTTTAATAATTAAGTATAATATAAATAACTTAAACTTTTGTAGTAGAACATTAAAAAAGTTAAAAATAAAAGAACCTTATGTTTACTTTAAAGCCTATACATTAAAATTTCATTTACATCAGATTTATTAGTTTTAAAATTTAGTAACTTAATGAAGATTACAATAAGCATTATAAGAAGTTAGCATTCTATATCTTATACCAGTTAAGAATAGAAAGCTATTTAGTTAGAAAACTTTTATTATTAAAAATTATTTTCTAGTGATAAAAAATGCTACTGAGCATAAATTGGTTCTTAGCAACATAAATATTAAAGGATTAAAAGAAAGGAAATTTTATCTTATTATATATAAGTTATAAATCATTTATTTTAATACTTACATCTTATTTCCAAAACTATATTCTAATACCAAATTGAAAGAGTTAAGAAACTGAAGATTGTATTAAAAAAATAAAAAATATATATATTAATTTAAATTTTATCTCATAAATTAAATTATCAAAATTAGTTTCTATTTAAAATCTCGCTTATTAATTATTTTAAGTCTTTAATTACATTAATTAGTTAAATAAAAAACTTAGAAGGAAAATGTTATAAAACTAGCAAACTTAATAAATAAGATTATTCATTTAAGCAATAAAATATCTAATTTAATATATTTAGAAGTATTCTTATAAATCTTTTATTATTAATAAAAAATGGTAGATTTCTTGCAAAAAGTCTCTTTTAAAAAGGATTCATCTCTCCCAAATTACGATTAGCAAAATATAGTTTAAGAACTCAAAATTATACAAAGAAGAGATTTAAACTCTTAAGAAACGTATAAAATCTTGACGGAAAAATCACATACTTTATATCTAACACATAAGAGAAAAAACTGAAAATAAGTATTCATCAAAGATCAGAATCGAACATTTGGAAACAAAATTTAAACAATTCGAAGAGTTGGCAAAACATATTCATTCAAAATATGTGAATAATGATATCTGGATGCAGAACCTAAGGATCAGCCAGAATAAATTTTCAATAGATAAGAGAAAAAATCAATACTGATATTGCAGGAGATTTGGACATACGCTAAGATGCTGTTTAAATTCAAACTAAAGCAATAACAAGAAATTAAAAAACTATTACAACCCTTTTTTAGTTTATATTACACTCCAGAAGGATTATTATACTGGAAAAAATTAACATATGGAGTGAAATCTTTAACATATGTTGCTTCTTCTCAACAAAGAAGAAATTATAATATGATTGGAATTAAATTCTATTGAAGCAAGATACCTTTAATAAGAAATATTAATGCAGTACTGCCAGATATGTACTAAAAGAAGATGATTCTGAAGAAGACTGAAAATGTAATATTTCAAAAAACTAATAGAATTTACGGTAACTAACCTGATTGAAAGGAGGAATCACTATAATTCATTATTATTATACAAAATAAAATATGGAAGTCGGTTACAGTCAGGAGAACTTGTAGGAAACCTGGCTCATTGTATACTGCATTAAAAGTAATCTCGCACTAGATGTCCACCACGGGGAATGGTGGAAAACTCGGAAGAGACAAACCTAACTTGCCCAAGGACTCTTACTAGCAGTATGAACGTTTACTGATGAGCCTACTAAGGATCTTAATTACTAATTATTATTTGGATCTTATTCAAGAAGATTAGAGCGTATAATTCAAGATTCAAGAATAATTTTTAATAATCTGATTTCCCATATGAAGAATCTGAAATGACTCAGCGTTCGGCTTAAATGACAATAAGAAGTATGAGAACACATATTTTAATATTAATGTTATAATTGAAAGAACTGAGTACTAACAAGTGTTACGCGCTATATAATCAGCTTTATTTTATTATTATAAAATAAAAGTTTTATCTATTAAATCGCCGTAATTGTTCGAAGGTGAACAGCAAGGGACGGCTTCATCAGAGGTTAGGGAAGCTAAGTACCCATAATCGACTTTATGTCTTCCTCTGCTTTGGCTTGGCCTCGAGACATCTGCTAGTTTGACCTTCGGCACTGGCTTATTTAAATTTTTAATTCGGGAAATAAAAAGAAATTATTTTTCGAGCTTCATCAGAGGTGGGGAATTTAAGTACCCATAATTGACACATGTCGTCCTCTGCTTTGGTGATACAATGAGACGCAACCCTGCCATGTCCTTGAACCTCCAACAAGTATTAAAGATTACGAGTATTCTGAAATTATATCAGTATTGAACATTTTTATCAGTACTGAATAATTATACCAGTATTGAACAAGGTTTATCAGTATCTGATAATTTTATCAGTAACAAACATTCTTGTCAGTATGAAACATTTTTTTTAAAGAGCTGCGCACCAACGAGAGTGCTACGCGCTATATAATCAAATTTATTTATTTATAGCAATTTTTATGAAGTTTAGTTAAAATATTTAATTTAAAACTGATTAGTTTTACAAATCATGAAGAAAAAATAATGAAAAATTAAGGATTATAAAATTTTATATCATATAAATAATATTTACTTAATTTAATTGGATGATTTAGAATTACTTGATAGATCGCTAAAATATCTCTAAGATTTATAAAAAAAAAATTAGAAATAAATAATCATAATAATTCATTTTAGACATTCTTATTCTTAAAACTTTTTAAATCTTACGAAAAATTTATTTGAAAGATTATCCCTTTTATCTAAATATTTGTTTGCTTTTAAAATATAATAGATAATTAAATTGATATAAAAATAAATTACTCTAAAAACCTTTTGCTTTAATAATAGATTTGCTATTGGTAATCCTTCAACTGAAAATTTACAATAATTTTTTAAAGCTTTTAATTTTTTAATTTTTCTTCTTAATCTTTATTTAATATTTAAAGCATCAAATTCTTAATAAATATATGGTTATTCTAGCTATTTTCCTTCTATTAATTGGTTTTTTAATAATAAAACTTTAGGAGAAAAAAATGGACGAAATATAGAATTCACTAGTTTTTAATAGTGACTCTTCTTTAATTAATTTCAAAGAAGCTGCAAATTCATAGGAAAAGCATAGGCAGGCGCATTAAAATCTCCAAACGAAAGATTTGGAGTAACTACAAATTAAATAAGTAAACCTAATAATGAATTTATTAAGACAACTACTTAAAAATTGTAGTCAAAAACCGGAAAACAAATTCATACGCGTCCCATTAAAACTACTTAGGAACTCTCTTCAACGTGGATATTAATTGTAACGTATTATGAAAGTGAAATCAACCCATAAATAGATGAACAGATTAACCGCCTAAAATAATACCGCGAAAGATACGAAACGATTACCTAAGAAATCTTTCCAAAAATAAGATATTATCTTAGATAGTTAGAATTCAAAAGATATACCTTCAAATCCTAATTAAAATTCAAATAAAGATATCCTTTTATGGTAGTCAAAAATAACATAAACTTAAGATTAATTTTTGAATAATACTAATTAACAATTCTATTAAATTTCAAATAACGAAATTAATCAGAAATAAAATAATATTACTAATCCTGATAATTCAAATAATCATTATTTACCTGATCTTCAGAGCAAACAACCTTAAAATTAAACTGCTGATTTAAGAAATGTAATATAAAATCAAATAATTAATTAGTCTAATGAGAACTTATTTACCTTAGAAATAAAAGAACTTAAACATAATATATAAAGACTTATAGATAAGAACCAATAATTAAATGAAATGCTAATTAATATAAAAGCAAAATATGAACGAGATATTGAAACATTGATAAGTAACTAAGAAATATCCAATTTATATTATAAAAATTATATAAATAAAATTTATTAGAAATATAAACTATTATAGAGCAATTTTTAGTCAATCAAATCTGATATATAGCAATATCACAAAAAAATGCTATCAAAATAACTAGTTCATAAAATTACTTAAACAAACTTCTCCACTTATTACAGTAACTAAATAGTTTAAACAGATGAAATAATTAGTATAGTTCAAGAAATTTAGATATAATAGAAAAACTATGAGAATTAAGTCAATTCAAAAGATGAAATATAATCTAATTAAGAGATTCAAATTTAAGCCAATACTAATTAAAGCTTTACTTAAGCTTAAATGATAGGAGCAAATAATTCACTATGCGAAAACTTTAATAAAATTATAAATTTTACTTAAATTGAAATAGATAACTTTCTAAATAAAACTTAGCAAGGATATCAATAGACTATATTAGAATAGAACTAATATTTACTTCAACAAATTACCTAATAAAAAATAATAAACGAAATTTAACTCCAAGAGTTATATTCTTAATATTAAAAATTATAAAACTAAAATAAGTAATTTATAGATTAAGAATAGAAAGCTTAAATGGAAATTTTAACTTTTAAAATCGAATTAGATAAGTAAAGATAATAAAACTATGAAATAAATATAGCTTTTCAAAATTAAATTCTATTAAAAAATAAGGAAATTCAAATGTATAAAGAATTATTTTAGAATTAAATCTAACATACAAAAGAATTCAGTAATTAATAGTAATTTTAGAAGAAGTAATTTGTAGATGCATAAACTTAGACATTATATGGAAATATTTAAACAAAGGATAGCATTATCTAAACAGATAATATAAATAAATAATAAACAGCTTTTTTGTTTCAAAAATTTACTCAAACAAATATAATCAAGCAAGACAAGTTAATGTAAACTTAAAATAATTAATAGGAAGCATAAACTAATACTATTATAACATAACATAATAACTAATACTGTCAAATAAAATTGCCAGATGAAGATTTTGTTTTACTATAGCATTAATATCACTAACTCAACTTAAAATTCATTTAAAGTACCCAAAATAATTAGACACTTGAGATAAAAATAGAAGAGTTTTAAAAATTTAATTAAAATTTGAAAACAGATATATTTAATTATTCTACTAAAAGATGAAAAAAAGATTAATAAAACTAAACAGATTCGATCGATGCTATTTATCAGAATTAAACCTTATCTTCCAATATTAATCTTAATATTCTTAAAAGGAAACATGAAGAAGAAGATAAAACAATTCCGCCAGCAAAACGTATGAGTAAACATAATAATAAAAAAGAGTGCGATTAAATAATATGTTATTTCAATCTGACTAGTCTATAACTTTAAAAGTTTATTAAATCCGAAACTTGAAGACGTCCATAGTACGAAATGTACAATATATAAGGTAGATATGTCACAGTTACTTAAGATTTAGAATAAGGTACATGTGATAGTGTGAAAAGTAAAATTGATATAGATAGAAAGCTACTTAAAAAATATACGACGTAAGTAATATATATTTTGATACAATATTTTCATTAACATCCTGAGTATGGAAAAAGATTAGTACATATTTAGATTAACCAATAAGGATAGAAAAGCATTTGCATTTACCAAAGTGGTCTATCTGTAGGCTCGGAAAAAATTAGAAAGGACTAATAAATTTAAAAAATAAAGATGGGACATATAAATATTAATGGAATAGCGAGCAAGTGCTTGAATATTGAAGAATTTATCAGAGATAACAGTATAGATATTTTATCAATAAACGAAACCTGATAAAAAGATGACTTTCCTCCAATATTGATAAATGGATTTAAAACATATTTTAAGAACTCAGGAAAAGGAGGAGGTGTATACTTAATTGTAGGAGAAGAATTTAATAGTACAGAAATACATATATAAGTTGAAAAAGAAATAAATAGATTCATAACAATTAAACTGGATAATATTTTAATCACGTCTTGTTACATGCCTGATAATGGAAAAAGTTAAGATGTTAAAGATTTAGCGTATGAACAACTAAATACATTGCTGAATTTATATAATGATAATCCACATATACTAATGGGAGATTTCAATGCTCATTTATAAGGCTTCGGTGATAATCCTGAAAATGCTTATGATAATAACATTAGACTATAAGAATTCTTACTATAAAACGATCTTGAGATAGTGAATGATAGCAACATTAATACATGTATTCACAAAGGAACAGGAAAAACGTATTGTAATGATTATATCATTATAAACAACCATTTGAACGTTAATTAGTTTGCAAATTTCACTGCTCATAATAATAGTTTATTTTCTGATCATATTCCAATCACTGTCGACTTTATCAATAATTCTATAGTATATTGGGAAAATATATAAATAAATAGGTTATAAGATGCAATAGATAGGTAAAAATATTAAGAATCTTTCCTACAAACTTATCTAGAATTCTTTTAAATAGATTAAGATAATCTTGAAGATTAATATGAATGCATCAAAAGTAATATTTAAGACAATGCTGATCAAACATTAGGTTCGTTTATTCCAGATTCAAATTATAACAAACTTCCTCGAGCTCTCACAATGAAATATATAGAGGCAAAAAGAGCTAACTCAGAATATAAGGAAGCTCACGCAAAATTTGGAAGAATAAACTAGCAAGTAACTAATCTTCATGAGGAAGCAAAACGACTTTGGAAAGACTTCAAGTATAATCTATGAAAATTTAAAAAAAACAAAGCAAAAAAGAAATTTCTACTTCTTAATGGAGATTCTAAGGAAATTTTTTCACAAGCTAAGAAAATTCTAAATCCTTTGAAGAGAAATACTATGAACTTTAATTAAGAAATCAAAAATAAATTCATTGAATCATGGGAAAATTGTGTTTTTAACAAGCATTCTAATCTAACTCAAAAATAGATAAATCTTAGTAATTAAAAAATAGATAAAATATACGATAATATTTAAGAAATTAAAGATTATCCACTCTCGTATTTGTAAGGATTTGATCTTTTTACCATAAAAGAAATATAAGAAATTATAAAAGAAATTCCGAATGGAAAAGCAGCTGGTCCAGATGGAATAAAAGGCGAACTTCTGAAATATGGTGGATAATATTTATTAATAATTCTTCATTCTTTTCTGAATAATATGCTAAGACTTGGAAGAATCCCTTAGGAATTAAATATATCGGTGATAATTCCAATATTTAAAAAAGGAAATAAAGATGATTGGAAAAACTGACAACCTATTTCTCTTATTAATACTATTCTAAAACTATATGATAAAGCTTTAACAAAAAGAATATACAATCTGATTTATTAGAGAAATTTGATTCACCCTTCATAAATGGGATTTATGAAAAACAGATAAACAATTTAATAAATTTGAATAATATAACAAATAATTGATAACTATCGGAAATGTGCTAAAGGTAAGACTAAATTGATAGCAACACTGATAGACGTTGAAAAAATGTTTGACTCAATAGAAAGAAGACTCTTGTTCGATTAACTTAAGAGAGTTAAACTACCACTTGGAATAATAATAGCATTAGAATCGTTTTATAAAAACCTAAATTCTTCATTTATCATAGATGGTAAGAGCACCAGAACTTTATAATTCAACAATGGAGTTATGTAAGGAAGTTCTCATGGACCAGTTTTAGCATTATTGTATTATGACATAGTAATTAGATATCTGGAAAATAAAAGTAACTAATTGGGATTTAAATGCCAGGATTCAAGTATTAGCTTCGCTTGTAGAGGATGGGCAGATGATCTTATTATTCTTTCCAAATCTGCAAAGTAGATGTAGAATTTAATAAATGAAGCAAATAAAGTTTTTGCATTAACACATTTAAAGATTAATGTTACCAAATCCGAATGCATCTAATTTCTAAAGAAGAATCAGAAATAATAAATTTTAAATTTATAATTAGGAAATTAACCAATTGCTTAAAAAGAACAAGTAACATATTTAGGAGTTATTCTACATTAGAAGAAGAACTTAAATCCCCATTGCAAAGAAGTTGCATTTAAATATATAGCTGCAATGAAGAAAGCTGTTTTTTAACTGATGAGATATAAGAATGTAACTCCTTGACATTTTAAAACTTTATGTAGACTTTTTACATTACAAAAGCAGAATATGGAGGAGACTTAGTATCATGAAGTATTCAAAAAGGAGTAACTGGAATTTTGAACAGAATAGAATCAAGCATGAGATTAATTTCAAGAAAAGCTTTTTAAGTAGCAACTTCAACATTTAATGAATCATGTTATATAGACCTGAATTGATTACCCTTTAACCACATTATGGCTATAAAATTCTTCAGATTCTACCATAAAATTAAATAAGAAAGTACTGATTTTCCAAGATCAACAATAGGCTCTCTTTTCATTAATATATGGAAAAAAGGATTTCAATACTACGATTAAGTGTAGCAATTATCAGACCTTTATAATATCGATCTGCAGAATTAATAGAATAATACCGATCTTAAAACTTTTACTAAACATGTAAGAGAAAAAATACAACAATATTTCTACAAAGTAGCAACTAAAAAATTTATGAGGATGAAAACAGCTAGAGTATATACTGAATAATTTGGTAATCTTTAACAATTTCCACAAATTACTTATACTAAATTAAACAAATAGTATAGACGAGAAATTATCAGTATATATAAACTTAGAACCTAAACTTATAATTTCCGTAAGGATCTTTAAGATCGTCATTACCCCATTGATAATCCCTATTGTATGTGTGGAGAGTATGAAACTTTCGAGCATATCTTTAAATGTGTGTACTATTCTAATATAATGAATTGATTATCGGAAAAGATCGGAAATTATGACTTAAGGCGCCTTATACTATACGATCAAGAATATCTAAACTCATTTTCAAGGCCTAAATTGGAGTATTTAGACTTATAGATCAAAATATTCCATAAGAAGCTAATGACAAGGAGACTTGAGATTCTAGAAATGGAGAAAGCAAAAAAGGAAGAAGCTAAAGATGAATAGAAAGAAGAACTAATTAAAGAAAAATGATGAGATGCAAACAAGATTAAAAAACAATTTAAAAACATTTACTAACGTCTATAATTGAAAGAAGCAATTCTTGCAATTAAAGACGTCAAAAAACTCTTTTAGTTTAAATTTAATTTAATTTAATTGGTTTTTTATTTATTTATAACAAGTTAAAGAGCATTTGTCTCACAATAAATCTATCTTTCGCAATCTTTCAAATTATATACAATTCAATTCGTTAATAAGATTCACAATTTATGATTTTTAATTTATTGCTAGATCTAAAAATTTAAAATATTATAACTCTATATTTTATCTTTTCAAAGACAGATATTCATAACCTATTATAACTTGTAAGGCTTGGCATGATTTTTATGAGTTTATTAAAGATAATACATAGTTAAATTAAAGTTTATTTTAATTTTAGCTAAGAAATCAAGCTTTACATTTAATTATTTTACAAATCTCAATTTTTAATTTAATTTCAATTTAATTCTATCTCCGCATTGTAATCATTTCCTCCTATTTTGACTATTATTAGTTAAAAATCCTTATTAAATATTAATTCCTATATATCTAATTTAATTTCGCACTTATATCTTTATATGTATTTATTTAATAAAATATAATTATTTTAAAGAAGCTAACAATTAACTATAATATACATAACTATCTTGATTTTTAAATAAGAGCTATATATTAAGTCTACCAATGTCATATTTATCTATCACTTCTCATTTCTTTTTTACAATTTTACACTTTTATTTAATCAGATATTTATACAAAGAAAAATTAAAATATTTTCCATTCATCAAATTTAAAAAATTTTAATTAATATTTCTTTTATTAATTTATCATAAAAAGCCTTTAAATCTATTATTTTAACAATTATTAGATTTATATTTAGTAACTAAGTCAATTTTACTAGTACGCTAGTTACTTATCTTCTTATCACTTTTTGCTAAAGAAGATATTTTTCTCTTTAAAAGTTATTTCTGTTATTACAATTAGATCCTTAAAATTAAAAAAATGTAAAAGCTTCTTATTTATAATAAGGTAGATTTATCATTTCATGGTAATAAAGATGGTAGCTATAATTTTTTAAATTAATATCTTAGCATTTAAAGTATTTTAATAAAATTAAAATTATATAAAAGCTAATTTTACTTTAACTGTTCTCATTCATTTGGTATAATTTCCTTTGTTAATATTTATAATTTAAATATCTAAGTTACTTAGCACTAATTAATTATTATTAATTAGCTTTAGAAAGATAATTTCTTAGAAAATTAATTAGAAAAAACAGTAAAGGCATAATAAAAATTATAGTTAGTTGTATAGCAATCATTCATTATAATTTCAAATACTAATATCTCATTTCTATGCTTAATTATAATATAGATAATGTATTAATTCACCACTTATAAGCTTTAGCTTTAACTGTCTTCTTTATACCTTTTATACTTGCTATTTTAAAATAATTACCCTTAGTTGTAAAATAATTACATTTTTGCAAACCAATCTTAAAGTTGATTCTTTAAATTTAATTGGATTGCTTTAATTACAAATTTTATTCTAAAAACAAGTTAAATGTAAATAAAATCTTAAACTTGCTAAATAGGAATTATTTACTACAGTGAAAGGTAAAAATTAAGAGAATAGGAAAATGAAGAGTATCTGAATTATTGTAGCTAAACATTGATATACGAAACATATTTAAGATGAAATATTTATTAATAACACTCTATTTTTATACTTGATATATCTTTTATTTTATAAACAATTTTAACTTTAAAAAGTTTTATTAATAAATACATCCATAGTAAAAAATATTCACTCATAACTATCAAATATTTAGGAATTATTTCCTTTATTTTTAAATTAATAATTCTTTTGTAATTTTTTAAGCATTTCAAAATGATTAAAGCAAGCTAACTTCACACAATAGAATAAAAGTTTTCTGAATATAAAATTTTTTTATAAACATAGTCAACTATATTACTATAAAGTAAGAGATTGAAATAACTAATTAGAGACTTAAAGAAGTTTAAAGAGTAATTATAAATAAATTAAAATTTAGTATAAATCTACTTTAATTTAGTTATCAAGCAAATTAAGTTAAGTTAAGATAAAAGCAATCAAATATTTCAAATATTAAATTATATAAATCATAAATAAATAGAATATGATAAATAAAAAACATTGGCAACTTAAACTTAAATATATGAAAATAATATAGTTGCTATTATTAAGGAATATATATTAAATTGCTTACTATTTTTCAAGGAATATATTTACATCATAATTGAGTCATAAATTTCATATTTATTTGGAAAAATAAAAAAAGAGAGGGGAAAATCTAAAAAGAAAAATAAGTTTATTATTTTATTCCTTTTAAATAATAGCAATAGAATTAAGCTTCTAGCTATTTAGATACTTTAAAAATAAATTATTATGTATTTTTATATTTCAATTTTTTACAATTTAGTTAGATTCTTGCTCAAGAATAAAGTTATTTAATAAATAAAACTACTGAAGATATGATTTATAGTAAGATAAAGAGTCCATTAAAACAAAGTTTTCCTTAGTAGCATGAACATCTTTAATATTAGTATATCTAAATTTATTAATTATTAAATATGAGAGATTATATTAAATGAAAATTTATATTAGATTGTATAAAGTAATTAAATAGATATTTTTAAAAATCGTTTTTAGATTATTTTTAGAGTAAAAGTACTTTATCATAAGATTTATTCTTATTAAGAATAAACAAATAGCAACTCCATTCTTAACTTATTATTTATACGCCTTTATTTACAGGTCTATCAAATTTTCTTTCAATTTTTTTTGAGTTTGCTTCATTTAAAAATTTAACTAGAAGAGTGCAGGTTGATATTCAAATAAAAATTCATTAAAAGAAATTCTATGAATCTCCTTTTATAATTAAAACTATTATTAATTTGATAAAGTTTTTAATGAATTTCCTTTTAAAATTAATAAATTTAAAGTTTCCTCTTAACTTTATTATAAGAACTTAAATAATTATTGAACACATTAAAAAAGAATCCTAGCTTATCTCATTAGTTTTATATAAGTATCTCTATAATTTAATCTTCAGAATATTATTGATTATAATCTTTTAATCATTACATTTCAAAATTTAAAATAATATACTGAACTCTCTTTAAATCTTTTTTCTTTTTACTCTCTAAGCTTAAACTTTAGATTAATTAATTCTTAATTTTATTGTTATTATTAATTTCTCTCCTATTTTTCTTCAGTGTATTAAGAAATTCATTTAGTACTAATATATTTTAAAGACTGTTCCTAAGTTTTTTATTTAATAAGCTCTGTTTTAATTATAAAGCTTAATTATTATTATATCACCTTTAAGAAGTATTTATGATATACTTATATAATTTCTTCTAATTATATTTATATAATTTAAGTCATAATGAACTAGCAATTTTATAATGAAGTTAATAATTTAAACTTTGGCTTCTATGCTTTTATAGCATGGAGAATTGATAAATTTCTAAACTTAGTTTAAATAATTTTCTAGTTCAAGTTTTAGAAATATTATTATTCCTTTAAAGTCTTCTAACTTAATTTGTTTTTAATTAGTTAACTAGTTTAAAAGTCCTGCTAGATATATTATTAAATTTGCATTAATAGCAACAAAAATATTAAGCTAACAAGTAAGCCTAGCTAGACTTTATTTCTATAAGCACTAATTAAACTTAAGAATTATTTAATAAAGTAGATAAATCCTATACTTATTAACTATTTTAGATATAGCCTCTTTTTAAGATAAATGTCTTTAATATTTTAATCTATTATTATTAATAAACTAATTTATTCCTAAATACAGTTCTTAAGTTTAAAAATCTAATTTAGGCTTTAACTAAAAATAATTCAAATAGGTTTGCTCATCTTAGTATCTTAATTTTTTCTCATATTAATAGTTACAGGCCATCCTTAAATTTAATGAGATGAAGAGTTATTTTTTGTGAAAATAAGGTAGATAAGCAATAATAATAAATATACTTTTTATCATTTTCCTTATTTAAAATTGAGCTTACTATATATTTTTCATAAGTAATAGCTCTTATTTAATTAGCATTATATCAAATAGCTTAATTTAATTTAAGCAACATTTAAGCTAGATTAGCCTTTTAAAGCTTTTCAAGGCAATAATAATTTTCTTAAATTGGTAGTGTTAAAAATAATAGAGAAAGGATAAAAATTAGATAGAATTTTACTTAGCATAAGCAAAGAAAGGAAAATGCTTTAAGTAAGTATAGCTAAGATAAAATAGAAAAATAATTATGCTTTTAACTGTTCAAGATATTCCCTTAGAAAATAGAATCAAAACACTGAAATGCTAAAATTTTCATTAATAAGCTTTAAAAATAATTCTATAGTAGTTGACTAGATAAAGCTTTATAATAGAAACTTAATTTTAAAACTTGAGGATAAAAGCCAGAACAAAATATTAATTTAAAAGTCTTTACTGTTAATTTATAAAAATCTAAGCTTTAAAATTGAATAAATAAGAATGAAATATTTAATTTTTTATTTCAACTATAATGGATAGTCAGGATTGTTTATATTAAGATTAAAAGAAAAATTATAATATAAGAACCCTAGCTCGATCTTATAATTCAGTAAAATTAAATAATTATAATAATATATATTAATAAAAGGGATACAAATTCCTTAGAACTTTATAGTGCTAGCTAATTTATATAAGCTTTCTTTATAATTTATTTTAATTTCATATATCTTAACTTTTAAAATAGCTAAAGAAAAAATATTTGATAATTATATATTAAACTAATTTTAAACATAACTATGATAAAGCAATTCAAAAGAAGATCTCTTATAAGTCAAAATCTTATAATTTTAAGAACAATGGTTTAGTTAAATTCTAGATATTATAATTTTTTAGTAATATTATTAAATTCAAATAAACCCTTCAAATATATTCGTTGATTTAATTTCTTAGATAGAAAATTGTTTAAAGATAAAACCAAACAATTGAAACTTTAAAAGAATAAATGAATTAAAAAATAATAAGATTTTATAATTTAATAGATGAAATCTTCTTAAGAATGAGAACTCTAATTTAATTTTAAGTTTTTAGTGTATAGTAATAATAGCATTTTACAATAACAGTTAAATTCTATTTTGCCTTTTAGATTTCTAATTCATTTATTTTTTATTATTATTATTCATATATTTGTCTTAAGCATGATGGCTATCTAATGAAATTTAATTGCATTGCTATTTAAATAAAATTTTAACAAGACTCTAATAAAATTTCTTTAAAGCTGTTTTATTTAAGCTTACTTATCTTAATTTTATCAGGTTACTTAATATTCATATGTTTTATATAATTTTAGGTTTCTATCATACTAATAGCTTTTAACTAAAATTTAAATTTTTTCTTAACAATTAATAAAATATCCTTTTATATGATTCCCTCTTATAACTACATTCTTTCACTAATACTTATATTCTAGTAGTCTTTAGAAGACTTTATTCTTCTTCAAAAATTTCCTTTTAATAAACCAAAAACCAAATTTCTAAATTAAATCCTTAATGAAAAAGTAACTAGAAAACCATCATATCACAGGCTTCATTATCCTTACAGTCAAATTAAAGTTTAATGAGTAGAAGTATGAAAAAAAGGGAAAGGATTTTTAAATATTTATCTAGAGATAATTTGTACAAGACTATAATCTAATTAAATTTATCTATACTTGAAATATTTTAAATTTGATACTAAATAAGTGCTTAACTAATAAAGATTAGATGTCTTTATACCTTTTAAATCAATAAAATCATTAGTCGAAGATATAATTTATAGTTGATAAATTGTGAAATTTCTAATTATTAAGTTACTTATAAATAATTAGCTATCTATTTAAGTCCTCAACGATAAACTTTATTTATAGATATTTATTTAATTAACCTGCTAACTTCTTTAAATATAGATCTAGCTTTAAAATTTAATTTAAAAGTCTGAATTTGTTTACTTTTTTAAAAGATTTGAGTATGTAGATATAAAATGGTCTAATGAATAAAAATCAATGTTGTTTAATTTCTTATTGAGTGAAATTAAGTGTATATATTTTAACTAAGAAATTTAGCTGAAGAAGATAAATATTAACTTAATAGATCTAACTATTAGTCTAGTCATATCTTATTGCTAGACTTGTACATCTCTATTTAATTTATGATATTTTGCTTTGCAAACATAATTAACTTTTACTTATATTTATCTTAGAAATTTTTAAGTTGAGAGTTATAGAAAATATAAAGTATTCTAGCTACAAATTTAGAAAATAATAAACTAGATTAGAAGCATATTGGAGAGAACTATAAAGAGAAGCTAATATCAAAAGTATATGGAATATTTTTCATTCGCTTCTCTAGTAATAAATGAACTGCTAAACTTCTTACTACGAAATAACTTTTAAAAATGTTATCTCTAATCAAACCATTTATTTAATTAGTGATTAAGCTATAAAAATTAAATTTTTAAATAAAAAAGTTCTTTCTCAAAACGAGCCTATATATCCTAGAAGCAATTTAAATAGATATTATGAAGTAAGAGATAAAAGAAATCAGAAATATACAGCAAATGGCTTCTTTATAAAGTAAAAAGAAAAGCTTGAATAGCCAATATTTACGCTTTTAAGACTAGAAATAGAAATAAAAAATTGTTATTTCCATAAATAATTAATTATTTATTTATTTTATGCCAAAATTGGTTTTATTTTATTAGCCTTTTCGCTAGAAACTCTTTTTCTTTTTCCTCTTTCATTTAAAATTTAAATTAATAAGAAGAAAGGTATGATAAGGAGTGAATAAGTAGAAAACTATGCAGCAAGGAGATTTAGTATATTGATTTAAGATGATTATATCACTTAAAATATAACAGTCATAATATTTGATTTAGCAAATTAATAAAGTTACTATATGCTTAGATGTAAAGTATTTAGAAAAAAATAATATGGAGATCAAGTAAAAACGAAGTCGCTTGTAAATTAAGTGGACTATTGAGGAGGACGAAGTTTTAATTGCCATCATGTAAGAATTTCCAGAAACGAACTGGAACAAGGTTGCTAAAAGAATTAACAAGAGATATCATGAATCCCGCAAGGTTAGGGACAATAAATAATGTAGATAAAGGTGGACTGAAAAGCTACTCCCAATTTAATCTTTAAAGTGGGAAGGGAATGACTAAGAGGAATTTAATCTACTGCACAAGGATTAGCCAAACCTTAAAGGACATGCATTGTGAAAAATTCTAGAATCAAGGTTTTAACAGTATAATATAGAAGCTCTCAAATTACTGTGGAAAAGAAAAACAGAATCTACCTAAGAAATAACGAAAGTATAAACTACGCAAAAACCTTTTCTTAATTATGACTAAATGAAACTTTAAACTTCTGAGGGTAGGTAAAAAGATAATTTAGAGAGAGCAATGGATATAATCATTTTTCAACTAGGGAATAGCTAGAGCTGAGAGAAAGTTCCTTTGTTTTAACTATTAATTATAACTTCGATTAATTTGAAAAGATTCAAACTTAATCAAACTCATAATTTGAGAAGAGTTTTGAGCTTTTTTGCATTAAAATTTTAAATTTATAATAATAAACACTTTTGATATTCCCCTAATAAAGCATTCGTTAATAAAAAGTTCAGAGTATTTTATTAAAATAACTTTAACTTTTAATTTTATATTTCCTTTAAATATTTCTAACTATTTTGAGTTCGAATTGCGTGATAAAGTTATTATTAATTTATTGTCTTTATCTTATGAACATTCACGATTTATGTTTAATGTAATGAATCAAACTTTATTACATCAGTTTTGTATAATTAGCCAAATTTAAAAATGATAAGATTGATTTAAGTCCAACTTTTTAAAAGTCCTTTTAATAGTTAAAGTACTAGTTGATTGTTTATCTACATTTATTATATAAATGCATTGCAGTTTATTTCTATTTAAGAGGATTTAACCTTACTATTCAAGGAGCCTTTAATATAATTTAAATTCTTTATTTATTAACTTTTGAAGATTTAATTAAAATTACTCTTTTGAAGCAAGTTAAGAAAGAAGTAATAGATCACTTACATAAGCAAAGCTCCATTAAAACTGAGTATATTCTCATAAGAATCTCAGTATATTTGTGTTGCCTCATTAACTAACAATCAATAACATTTTCATTCTTTATATAAGCATTAAAATAATTATAATGCTTTTAGAACCTTTCAAAGCTACTCTTTATGCCTATCTTTTTTCTTTTTATCTATCCTTACAAATAATTTTAAGCAATATACTCAAAATTAAGTGAGTTTAGATAGAAAAACTACAAGTGATTTTAATTAAGTAATTCTAAAATAAGATTGATACATAAAAATTAGAGCCTATTTTTTAAATGACTTCTATATAATTAAGGCTGGAGAATATAATCAAACCTTGCTGATATTCAAAGTTAAATGCTAGAATATTCAAATGAAAGCCTCTTATTCATCTTATGCCTCGAATATCTTTACAAAAAAACTAGCTAAAATATTCTAAATTAATTAACTACTATAGCTTAAATTATTATTCAAGACTCAAAGTTTGAATCATCTAGCGCTATAATAGCTTATAAATCTATTATGTCTGAAAGTATCGAAACGAGCTTATAAAAGTGAAGTTCTAAAAGTTAAGAGTGATCAATTTTATATTACTAAGAAAAAGTTAATTAAGCATCTTCAGTATTCAACTATAAAAGCATCGTTAAAGGCAGAGATTATGTCAATTACATTAGATATTTCTTCATTCAGACAATAACTTTTATAATGCTTATAAATGCTTAATAAAACTTAGCTTAAATCATAAATTTATTAGATAATTACAAATTTTACAAGCTAATTTCGGATATTTTTAGAAAAATAAAGACAATGAACTCTTTATAATTTATTTAGTTGCATTTAAAGAAAAATTTAGTTTAAAGTTATGTAGCTAAATAGAATTAAAATAGCTATATGTATAATTATAATTCAGGATAATACACTTATTCTTAAATAAATACCTTAAAATTTTTATTATTTAGTCATAACTAGGATTTATTCCTTTAATATTCTTAAATGAAAGCCTAGCAAAATGGAATATATACATTATTAAAATTATGGCTAGTTTTTCAAATCTAAAGAACTATTTAAATATATTGACTTTAATAGAGAAAGCCTAAAATTCAAAAAGAAAATAGGGTTAATAACTTTTTCTAAAGGGCATATTTAGAAATTTCCGAATTAAAAAATCCGCTAAAATTTGTAAAATGTTCATAAGTATAATAATAATAGCTTTTAAAGCTATAAAGATGTTTATTTTAAGAATGAAAGGAAAATATCATAGGTTTAATTAAATAAATAGTAGCTGATAAAATTTATAATATATTTATAAATTTATTTATGTAAGTTAAATAAACCATCTAGTAGATAGTTAATAGAACTATTATTTTCAAAAATAAATATAGCAAACTAGTTAAAACTTATTTGATAGTTAATTATTATAAACGAGTTTATAATTTTAACTAGTTATTCGAAAGAACGTTCTATATTTATTTGATTAAAAGACTTAAATCAGATGAGACAATTGAAGAGAGATATTTATTATAAATTTAATAATTTTGAATATAATGATAATTATTCACTTAAATAATCCTTTATTTTTAGTGATCTGTTATTATAAAAGATAATAATCATCAAATATATTGTCATAAATAAAAATTATCTTCTCTATATTTGTATCGAAAATAAAATCTCAGTATGATTTTAAACCTCTTAATTATCTTGTGATTATTAGTCAATCTTTGATCAGGCTTGCTATAAAAAAATCGAGGATTATTATCCTATTGCTAAATAAAAAGAGAATCAGAAACTTGTTTTGCATTAGGCTTAATTAAATAAAATTTAAGTTAGATAATTACTTTACTAGTTTATAACTAATGATATCTTAGGAAAATAAATCTGATTAATTGTAAAATTTAATATTTTTCATAAATTTAGATATAAATCGCTTTTAAACTGGAGATAAAATATCTTTCATTTTTTAAGATACTAAATAATAAATTTATATTGAGTTTTTTAATTTAAAAAAGAAAAAATTTAAGTGTCTGAGCAATATTAAATTTATCTTGGTAACTTCTCTAATTAAATTAAATCTAAATATCTATTTCAATCCTAAGCTTCTGGTTGTATATTTCAGTGAAGAAATTTATCCAGTAAATTATTTTAGAAGTAACAAAGTGGATAAATTCAATTTTTTATAATACCGCATGAACTTTATATTTTAAGTTTCTTTTTTGATTTTTAGCATATTTTAAACAAAATGATTATGCTTAAGAAATTAAGAAGATATGGTTATATTAAACTGGTAAATTTTGTTTAGTCATATTAAAATTTAATCTAAATGAAGGTTTTATAATTGAAAAATGCTTAAATAGTTTAGTCAATGATTAAGATTTAAAAACTCAAAACGATGAAAAAGGAAATATTTGCAGATAAGATAAAATGATCAAAGATTAGAAAGGAATAAGAAAGATAATTCATAATAGAGGAGATGTAAACTGCTCGAATTATTTTAGAATTAGCATTAAAAATAAAAATTTTCCTTAAAATTATTTTTGTGATGGATATATGAATCTAGACTTTATGTTGAAAAAGGATCGAATAAATAAAATAATGAGATAATAACGTGAAAGAATGATTTTTTTATTACTAAAATAGAAGAAATAAACTAGTTAACTTGAAGAATTCAATAAATAAAATATAATCTATTGCACTAGCATTTACTTTTTCAAATATTATCATCATAAAAAGATTCTAATTATATATTTATTTTTATAATTAAACTTAGCAAATGCATTGCTACTAGTATTTTATTTTCTAAGTGTATAGCAGTCATTAAAAATCTTCTTTTATCAACGAGATACTTTATTACAAAATGAGATTTAAAATTAATAGAAGGAAGTTTTGAGTTGAATAAGTAGAAAATTTTAAAATTTGTAATGTTTTTGAATTATCAATTAAAGAATAATTTTATCTCTTCCAGTTCTATATAAATATTAATTTAAACTAACTTCTATCAAATTTTAGATGGAATATAGTCTCTTTTCTATAAGAAATCTTTAAATGCAAGGTGTGAGGAATCGCCAAGGGAATTATAGTTATTTTATATATGATATTTTTATAAAGGGAATAGACTTAAGGAATTTACTTCAGACTAAATGTTTAAATAAATGCAAATGATATTTTTAATTATAATATAATTTTATACATTTCTTTAGATTTGTAAATTTACTAATATTAGTTGTATAATTAGACTTGCAATTGACGCTTTAATAATTATAAAGGTAAAATTAATATTTTATTATCTTTCTTAGACTATTAAAAGCAGAAAGAAACTGAAAACTAAAAGGAGAATAAAATGAAGAATCAAGCATTCTAGCCTTTAATATTTATTCTTTAGTTTTTCCTCCTAATTCTAGAGAAAAATAAGTAAATTTAAAATAAAACCTTTAAGAAATACTTATTACATTTATATCATAACTTTAAATTTAAGATTTTAATATAAATTAGAATTTAAGTTATCGATATAAAAATAACAAAATAAAGAATTAAGCTTAGAAGAAATATATATTTACTTATTAATAGCAAAGAACTAAGTTCCTAGTTTCATTTGTATATTTAGTTAATATAACTTAATTTTAGAAGTTATAAAACCTAAAATAATTCAAACTAAGTATTTTCTTTACTATTTAGCTCATAAATTTCTTTGAAAGCCTCTTAAATTAATAATGAAGAGTTTTAAAAACTAAATGCAATAATATATTCAAATAGTTCTAAGAGAAAGATATATCTCTTTAGTTTTATCTAATATAAACAAATTAAATCTTAAGTATAACTCTATAAATATTTTCTTTTTATATTATAATAGTTATAATGCTTTAAGTTTATAGGATATTTTATAAGCTTGCTATTATCATATCTTAACTTAAAATTTTACCTTAATATAAAAACTCAGTCATATCAGTCATATTCTTATCTCTTAATAAACCACTTTATATAATATAAAGAAACTTAGAGTTCATTATTCACAAATATTACTATTTAATTATATTTAAAAAAGCAAAATTAACTTTCCCTTAAACAAAAATTTCAGGAACTATTAAAAAGATACTTCCTAAAGAGTTATAAATAAGTATTATAATTAAATTTGCTTAAACTAAATAAAGCAGCCAAGTAAAGAAATAATTAGTATTCATAAATAAACTTCAAAATCTAGATATTTCATTAAATGTTTTAATTACAATACATTCTCATAGTTTCTAGTAACATAAGAAAGCTTTTATTAATTTTAATTATATACATTTAAATTTTAAAGCTAGTAAGTTAAATTAAGAAAGGATTTATTATTATTTAGACTTATTTCTAGTAAATAATAGAAATAAAAAGATAATAAGCTTGCTATTAATAAGATTCTTGCTTAAATTAATTCTTATCTATAACTAATAGAGAGAAAGAATAAAAGAAATATATAAATTAGTTTAAGGGCTAAATATTAAAAATTATTAAGGTAATTATATACATTATAATCTAATTTGACCAGTTGTAAATTTCTGAATCTGAATTGATTTCAAACTCATTTTTAAGATATTTTTTATTAGTAAAATTTTTAAATTTAATTAAATTAAAAAAATATTAAATAGGTTTATAGAACTTTTTAATTGTACTTTAATAGAGATTTATGAAGGTTATATATAAATAGATATACTATATAAGTATTTTCTATTTTAATAGCTAAAGTTCAGTTGTATGTATTTTCTAAGTAAGAACGTTATAAATAGGGTATTTCTACTAAGGGATTAGTTAAGAAAATCCTTTTATAATAGTTAAATTACTTTATAATATAATTATTAAATTTAAAATTTATAAATTTAAATTTAAAGTCTGATATTATACCAAGCAATTTCTAGATATTAACTAAATTTTTTTTATTTAGTAGAAATAAAAATTAAATTAAACATAAATACCTTTATCAACAACTCTTTCTTAATCTAAATTCCGAGAATCTATGTATATATCCTCAATTTTTTATCTTGTTTATTCGTATTCTTTTCCATATCTAGGCGCAATATCAATTTTTTTACATCAGAAATTTAATTAGTTAACTAATTTGAAACTGCATATTCTCCAATTTAAGGTCATCATCAATATCTTCTTCAGCTTCTTTTTCTTTCTCCTAAATATCATTTTTACATTTTTAAGCTATTTACATAAGATTTAAGGTCAACCTCAGCAGTTCACATTATTTCAACCACTCAGAATCCTTCAATTTCTAAAATCCCTTCAACATCATCTTAAGTAACATTTAATGATTCTATTTGTTTCCATTAATTTTCTTCTAATTCTTCTCCGGCTTCACTTGAAGCCTCATCTAAGTTATCATAAAAATAACTTCAGTTTGATATAAAAATTCGCTGCTTGACTAATGTAAATTGAATAATAAGTTTGTTCAAAATCGACGAAATCTTAATCATAAATAGCATTATCATAGAAACTTTTATTCACTAAGTAATTTTTTAACTCTTCTTCAGTTCAAACTTCAAATATCCTTATCCAGTTATTACAGCATTAGCTATTTTCTTTTAATTATTCATCAACTTTCTTGTAATCTTCCTAAATATCAGGATCGTTCTTATAACTATGTAAATTATTAGTGCTATCCCATCTTGTATCTCCTTAATAAGCTCTATTGTTAGAAGCAGAGCCAATTAAGACTAAAGTACATAACCACAATAATAAGCTTTTAATTATTTTTATAATCTAACTCAAAGCCTCACTATTTTGAACCAAACAAGTTTCTTTAGCAATTTTTTTGGAGGTACCATAAGCTCCTATAATACTCCTTTTTAAATTAAATATTCTTATATAAATATTAATTTTACTCTTATATACTCTTATATCATAATAAACCTTTTAACTCTATCTTATCATCTATTTTTAAATTGGTTATGCTTTTTTATTAAATTATATATTCATTATATCAATTTTATCATTTACATTTTTAATATTGCTCTATCACTAAAATTTCTTTAACTTAAAAATCTTAGAAAAAGCTTAATTTATAAATATAAAATTAACTTTAACCTTCTATATCAGCACTAAATTCTAGAGAAGGAAATCAAAATAATTTACTATTTAAAATGATCCTCATTTGCATAACAAAATGAATCCAGTTAAGAAATAAATTCTAACTGACTATGTAATGATAATTGCATTAAGCTGTTGATAAAATTCTATAAAATATAGAGCTAATAATATAATTGAAAACAATCTATTTTACTATTAATAAATATTCTAAGATATTTTAGAGAAAATCTAAGCTAATTTTTTATTTTAATTTAGTTTGGAAATTAAAATTCATTTGGCTTTAAGCAAATAAATGATAATAATAACTATATATTTATTAAATAGGCTAAATTTTACTCATATCTATAAAATTTCTATGGAATAGAGTATTGGAAATGGTTTCAAGCAGATGAATCTAAGGAGAAATTAGAGAAAATTAGTTAAGAATTATATAAAAAATAGATATAATGCTCCAGCAAAAAGTTTTAATGTAATATATTTATTTAAGCGTTTAAGACTTAAAGCCAATACATATTGGGGAGCTTACCTCATAAGTAAAAAAGATAAACTTTTAAACAAAAAAATTAATTTTGCTCACTATTATACTTTAAATAATAAGAACCTCAATCTATTTCTACATTAAGGAATTTAATTATATAATTAGATTTACTATGTTTCCATAGAGTTCTCTTTTATTATATCTACCTAATTTGAATTTTCATATTTAAAATTTTTTAACAAATGTAAAAAAATAAATTAATATATGAATAATTACAACAATTAACAAACCTCCATATATAAATATTATTAAACAAAAAAAGCTTAAAAATTATACAAATTTAATAAAAGTAACTAGCAAAATTAAGATTGTGGAATTATCTTAGAAAACCTTAATAAAGATTATAATAAAACTAATTTATAATTGTCTTATTATAATCTATAATAGCAACTTCTGGAAATAGTATTAAAGTTATTTATAGCTATAATTAATTAATATTTCAATCTAAAAATTCAATTTTATTTCAACCAAAATAATTCAATAACTTGTTGCTTCGATAATTTTGATATGCTTTGCTTTCTAAAATCTAGTTATGTTTTACTATTCCTTTTTTAACATTATACTCTTAGAATAAATTCATATAGATAATTTAAAAAAAAGTTTAAATCAAGATACTTTTAGCAAGTTAAATAAATTTAAGAATTTCGTACTATAAAAGAGATAATTAAAAGAAATGGGTTATTCGAAGGATCTATTCGTTTATGAAGTGGATAAAAACCTGATTTGCATAATATGCAAAGATATTATCTAGACATCAGTTTATTGCAATAAATGCGAAACTATGGGATGCTAGAATTGTTTCTAAAGAATAAAGAATTAGGGTTAATCATGTCCTTAGTGTAATAACTAATAATATTCTTTATAGAAATCACATTAAAGATTTGATAGCATTATATAAAACCTTTTGGTTAAATGTAGATATTAATGTGGCTAGCAAATCACTCTATCAGCAATAGACTAACATGAAGAATCTTAATGCTAATTCTCACACTCTAACTGTGAAAAATGTGATAGAAAAGTTTTAAGATTTCAGTTAGAATAACATAATTGCATCCAAGATTTTAAAAAAGAAGTATAAAGCTTAAATTAAGAAATTGCAAGCATAAAACAAGAGAGAGAATAAAAGATATAAGAGCAAGTGTAAGTAATTTCAAGTTTGTATTAAATGATTAAATAAATAGAATAAGAATATATGGAAAAAATAAACCAACTAGAATTTTAAATCTAATAATATTAACAAGAGTTAAAACAGATAAAGGAATTTTCTTTATAAGAGTAATTAAGCAAAAAACAACTAGAACAATAATAGCAAAACCAATAAAATGAGGTAAATAAATAAGCAGAAAATATAATCTATATTTGTGAGCTAGATAGAAACAGTTTTACCCTAAATGTGGATCTTAAAGATACCATCGAAATAGTAAAATGTAAACTTCAAGAAAAAGAAGCTATCCCAAAAGAGTATTAAGCAATAGTTTATGATGGAAAATAACTTGATGATTAAAAAACACTAAATGATTATAATATTCAATATGGAAATTCCATTTTTCTAGCCCTTGGACTAAATGGATGCTGATCTATAGTAATAAAATTTTAAATTTAAAAGTTTGAGCAATTTTATTATTATATAATGAAAATATGTAAATAATATTTAAAATTTTAAAATAAAGCAAGTATTCATTTAATTATTCTGAAACATTTTTTAAGTTTCTTTCATTTTGCTTCTAAACATCTTTGAAATTTTTTGAAATTTTTGTTTTCTAAAATGCTAAATAAGCAGTTTCTAAATATTTTATACTATAAAATTCTAAGTAACTATTTTAATTAATATCGTATATTTTTTAGCAAACTTAGTAAACTAAGCAATTTTTGTTGATTTTATATTCACTTTGAAACTATTATAAACAATTTAAATTCATTTATTTCTCTTTTTATTATTAAAGCAAGTTATTAGATTTTTAAGAGAAATTCCTTTTCTATTTTTCTTATAAATAAGACACAGTAAATACTTTTATAATTCTTCTACTTTTTACCTTTTATTTTATGAATTTATTTAGTTTATATTTCATAATCTAAAACTTTTAAATATTTAATTGCATAATCTGGATTAAAGCTTCATAGGTCATATATTTAATATTTTTACTAAAGTTTAATTAATTGTGAAATAAATTGATTGTGGAGCTTTAAATTAATAATGATTTATAGATAGCAAAAGATTTATCTTAGATATTGCATACAGTTTAAAAATTTATAATCATTAATCAAGATGCTTTCTTAGTAACACAACAGTAATCCTACCAAGGGCTTCCCTTTTTTCCATCCTTTCCAAAATGAAGATAATGCTCAGATTTTTCAAGTCTTTATCCACATAAATAGCAGAAATATTTATTACCTTAACACTTTTTAGATTTGCAGGTTATAAAATTACATCCTTTCGATTTTTCAGTAAGCATACCACAGTGAGGGCATATTTTTCAATTTTTTTCCTTTGCTAACTAAAGCAAATCTCTACATTAACACTTACTAATTTTAAACACTTTATTTCCGATATTGATCACATTCAATATCTAGAGGATGATTTTCGTCACAGCTTGAGCAGCACTCCTTTTTACACATAGGGCATCTAAAGACAGAGCGTTGGAATGGAATTACTGAACCTCCTGTACAATTTGGAAAAGGACATTATTTCAATCTTTCACCATTTTTAAATTCTGCATTTTCTAACTTATAAATCAGTAGTTTCTAGTATCATTCTTCTCCACATCAATATTAAACTATATAAGGAGATATTTCTACTGGACAATTAATTTAAGGACAATTAAAAACATCAACGTCTCTACTCTAAATTTTATTTTGTAATGTTTGCTTTATACAATCTTAACAAAAACGATGATTGCAGTCAAGTGTAGCAGAATTCTCTACCTGACGAATCCCTAAGCAAATTTAGCATTCGAATTACCCTCTCTATGCGTCTCAAACTTCTTTAGCAATCTATTCCAAATATCAATTCTGCAGATCTTACTACTCTTAAATAAATACTTTCGAACCCCCATAAACCTAATGAATTATTTATAAATCAATTGTTTTTTTATGATAGCACTTTATTTTATCAGGTTCTAGTAACGATTTCTATGTATCTTCTAAAGCTTTTTCTTTAAAACACTTTTTGCAAAAGATGCATTAACATTTCAATACAATAAACTCTTAGAAATTATCCTTGTTTTCTATGCACATACACTTCATACAAATCATTTTAGCTCTTATATGATTTATCTTTAGACTTAGCTTTCTATTACCCAGCTTTTTAATTAATACATCTACTAGCTATTATCGATATATACTATTTGACTAAGCATTTTCTATCTGGAGCATTTCAATCTCTATTTTGGTAAGTAAATCCCCTATATTTTCTTTTGAAAGAGAGTTCTTACAACCCATTTTATTAAAAATCTATTTTACCTTTAAATAAGGTTAGAATTTATGTTGATCATAATTTTATATTCAAATTTATTTTATACAAAAAACAAAAGTAGAGGTAGTAGAGTATAGAGAGATAAAGATAAGTAATACGATAAAAATCAAAAAAGACATACATTTTAGCATCTTTGCAAAGGTAAAGACTTCAGTAGATTAGAATATAAAACCATTTATAAAGGATTAATAGCAAAATCATATAACCTAAAGAAACTAAATTGAAACTATAATAAAAACATTCACATATTAATTCTAGATAGTCAAGTAAAGATTCTATAAACTTAGTTGAAAATTTTAAATTAAATAATTAGATCTTCTAATTTAATTTAATTTGATTCATCAGAGTCTTTAACCATCTAAATAAATAGTTCAAAATAATAAACAAGTTAAAAGAGTTTATAATGCTGCTTGTATATATAAATAAACTATTAATGATTTAAATAATTTTTTTGTAAGTTTTAAATTTAACATTGATGACTATTTATAAATTAAAAATAAATATTAGTTTAAAAAATAGCTTAGAAAACAAATATTAAATTTATATTTAATTTAGCCAGCAAAAAATTAAAGTCTCCAGTATTTTAAAAATTGTAAAAGGAACGAGTAAGTAAAATGCTTCAATCTAAAATTTTATGAAAAGCCATAATTATGAATATAAAAAATTAAATAAAATAGATATAAGCTTATAAATAGAGATAGAATATTTATAACTTCTAGCTTTATAATTTTAAAAGTGAAGAACTTAATTTGTAAACCAAACTTTTTTCTAATACAATTATTCTCTACTTTTTATTAAGATAAAATTATTAAAAATTTTGGAAGGGTTTTTAGGAATATTTAGAAGAAGATAAATAGTAAGCAAATTTTAAGCTAATAATTGATTTTAAAAGCTAGGATAACTTTAAACTTTGAAAAAATCAAAGATATATTAGTTGAATCTTTAGTTAATTAATGATTAATGATTTGAAAATAATATCAGTCTTAGAGAATTTTATTGCTAAATAATTAATATACTGCTAGAATGTATTGCATTACTACTATCGATAAAGCAAAAGATATTAATTTTTCATCGAAGATTATAACAATAAAGAAGTCTAATTTTAAATAAAATTATAAACTTGAATCAGATTATATTTTAATTATTATTCCATACATTTAACACACTATATAAATCTCATATTCATAATAAGTGCTAGACTTATTAAACTTTTAATATATTCATTATTTTTGCTATAAAATATTAAAATAATTTTACGAATTTTAAAGAATTAAGATAATAAAATGTATGCAAACTTTAATTTAATTTTGATCTAAAGCTAGAAAATCTATAAAATATAAGAATCAAATTTTTTAAATTCATCTAGCATTTTTCAAAAGTTTTTTAGCCTTGAAAAATTATTAAGAAGCTTTACTATTAAATTTTGTTTCTTTAACTGTCTTTAGTATTTACTCATTTGTATAATAGCTAGACTTAAGCATTATAATTTATTTAGCAACTACTAATAAATAATTAATACTCTTGGTGTTAAGAGATTCAATTTAATACAGCAGACTCTTCTTTTTTATATAGCCTATCTAATTTTATTTTTCATATCTCCATTAAAATTTATTCTGAAGTGCAAATATAATCTAAATTTTCATTTTCTACATCTTAAGTAAAATACGCCAACATTTGATGCAAAATATCTAATATTGAAAGACTCTGAATAATTTAAATAATATATTAAAAAGGCCTGTTACTTGTTACGTATCTATAGCAAAATACTAGAAATATTAATAATAGATATGATTGTAATCAATAATATTAAAAGGTTTGAAAAAGAGTTGAAATATTAAAGAATGATGTACTTAATAAAGGAATTTACTAGATATAATAATTAAAATGAGCTATTTATAAGTAAGGAGGAATCAGAAACTACATGATTCTTAGCATGAACCTAGGTTGTCTTAGTCTTGCCTCACTTAGCAATCTAATCTAAGTACTTGTAACTCTGCTTATTAATCTAATGTCAGCACTGAGAGGTCTACCAAAAGAAAGAACATGACTGTAATTGAAAATAAGTAAGGATAATTTTCTTTTCAAAAGCGAAGCTCAACTATAAGAGATAGCGAAGATGGAAAATTTCTAAATGGAAGCTAAACTGAAAAATCGATAATAAAAGTTAAAAATGGGCAAAGGAAAGCTTAACATAAAGAAGAAATGTAAAGGCTTGAATAGAAATTAAGCAAAACTAAAAGGGAAAATGAAGTATTTCTCTAAGCTTTTGGAGTTTATTTGTAAAAATAGAAAGAAATTTAATTAAGAGATTAGGCATGCTACCGTAAAATCGCCCTATAAAGAAAAAATAATGATCCATGAATTACTAAGGATTTTGAAGAAAATCAGATGTAATAAGCTTAATACTATAGTATAACACCGAGAGATCCTACTTTTAGTAGCATTTAAAAGTCTGTTAAAGTCCCTAAAGCAATTTTAGACCCTTTAAATTCTTCGGATAAAGATAAAATAAATAGATGCAAGCATTTTTAATAGACTTATTAAAATAGACTTAAGCAATAAGAGATAAAGTATAAGTATTATTAGTCAGTTCAGAATGAGAAAAATATTAAGTTTTACAACGGAAAGAAATTGAAGAGTGTTACCTTAATTAGGCCTATTACATCTGAATAATTTAATTCTAAGACTATTTTGCATTGCAGTGATGATAAAAAATGAAGTAGATGAAGAAGATCTTAAGAAGAGCATGAAGATTTAAAAGATGGATTATTATCAGGCGGCAACTCAATTTATGATAATGATGAGGCTGATTTAGAGGCTTTATATAAAACTTCAACTAGACTAAAGAAAATTCCTTTTAAGCTATCTAAATTAGAAAAGCAAAAAGAAGTAAAGCAAGAGATAATAAAAGTTACCAAAAGAATTCTTTACAGGCATACGAAAATGTTTTGAAACATGAACCTATTTACCAAAATAATTTTACAGCTCATTAAATTAATTATTAACTAAATAAAGGTGCATAAAGCTAAATATTAAGTAATTTTTATAATCATCAGAATGATTTATATAAAATACTATTATTAATACAATTAAAAATGGGCTTTATTTGTTAATGTAGATTTATTTTATTTTTATATTTCTAGAGTTTTCCTTGGGAAAGAAAATCTGAAAAACATTTGAACCTAATTTATTCAGTTATAGTTTATATTAATTTAGTAAGCTTAAAAAACTTAAAATTGTCGTATAGCAAAAAATCAAGCTTTCTAGAGATAAAAATACTAAAATTAAATTAAGGAAATAGACCAAAATTTGTTTTAATATTTGGGTATTATCAAATTAGATAGCTTTTATATATATCATATATCAAAATCAATAAAGAAACATTCTTTGTATTTATCCCTTTGTTATTATTTAAAAAATAGAAATATCTACTATTTACCATAATATTTAATTAGATATTTCTATTTACTTCATAGGTTCTGTAAATTTTTGTAGTCTAATATAAATCTTTAGTGAATCCTTATTATCTAAGCTTTATAATATACAATGGTTCATATTTATAGAAAAGATATTTGTGCAACACAAAACTTTAAGAAAAATGACTTCTTCAAATTAATTAGCAAAGAGATAGAGTTATTAAAATCATATTTATACTTTAATTTATTATTTTGCTAATATAAAAGTTTTGATTATTTATTTAAAATAGATTAATTTTAGATTTATCTTTGCTGTTTAAAAATAATTCATGAATTTTTATTCTCTTTCTTCTTATTATATCAATATAGCTTGAAAAAAGCCTTTAAAATTTATTTTCCAATTCCCTTAATTTTCAATTTAATGTAGCTTAATTTATAATAAATTGTGCATAAACAATTATTTTATATATTGTGCAAGTACTATTTATCTTATTTTCTTTCTTTAAAAAAGTTATTTAGAATGAGATTTTACAAAAAGCCTCTAGTTGTAAAGAAAGATAGAATAAAGGATAAATAAATAAAATAATTTCATATTACTAGTCTATTTAATCAAGCACAGCCCTTATATTAAACCTAATTTTCTTCTTATTATATTAGAATTTTAGACTATATCTATTATATTTAGACTTTATAAACATTACAAAGAAGCTACCTTTCTTTAACTTAGACTTTTAAATGAAGGAGATAAATGCTACAGCAAGTTCATTATGCAACTGAAATTAATTTTCTAGTAGCTTAATTTAAAAATAAACTTGTTGATGAGTTTTATTTTATATGATTATGCCAACTTTAAAATAATTAAAAATAGATATCTAAATTAAATCTTGTTTTAAGCATCAACTTAAATTATTTATTTTATAACTATTAAGCTTTTCTAATTTAATAATAGATTAAATAAGGCAAAAGAAAGAGATAATAAGCTGAATATATAATTAAAAATATAATTGATGGTATTAAATTTAATTTAGATTACTTTAATTAAATGTCTATAAACATTTATTTTAAGATTAGATATTATCATTTTATAATTAAGATTAAAAAACATCTTATAATTCTCAAAAATGCTAAAATTTATTTAAAATATAAAATTAGATATAGATAATTTTCAGTTTAAAAAGCTTTAGACTTAAAAAAATGATGAATTATAGTTGAAATTTAGATTTAAATCTGGATATGTTTGAACTACTAACTTATTAAATAGGTATCTTAGTATTATAAATCAAAATTAAAGTTAAATTTAAATCAAAATAAAATTATTTTTTATCCTAATTATTTTAAACTTTTTCTTTTTTTTAATTTTTGTGAGTATGATTATAGTTATATATCAGCTATTTAACTTATCAAATAGCATTCTTTTTAATTTAAAGTTACATTAAGGTATTTTTATTTTTATGATGATTAGATGTTTTTAAGAGATAAAGTAATTTATTATATTAAAGTTATCTATTGATGATTAATTATTTAAGATTTTTTTTATTTTTTATCTAGCAAATCAATGCTTTCTGGATGCTTTTAAAGTATTTTATGCTAAAATCTTAGTTCAAGTAAAAAAATCCCTTCTTAGTTGAGTTCCTTCTTTTACAAGCCTTTAATAGTTACTTAAAATTAAAATGATACTTGCTTTGCTTATCGTTCTTGCTGTATATATTTTTCAATTAATATATAATAGACTTAAATCTATATTCAATTTACTATGCTTTTATTTTCTCAATACAGTCTTTATCTAACAATTGTTATCTGAATCTATGTGCTTTTTTTCAATAAAACATTAGATTTTATATTTTAACTTTAAGAATTTGGTGATAAAAACTTGATCAAATATTTCACAAATAGTAAATAAATTGAAGAGTTATAGAATAGGACTAAACAGTCAATCTTGATAATTTAGTATCTGAATAAATTTCTATCTCTTTAATAAGCTACAATATTCTAAATAATATCTCTATCTTTATTATTTATTCTTAAATTTAATTATAAGCACTTATTGCTTTCCTTTCTCAAAGATATTATTCTTTTATATATCTCTATAGTAAAATATTTCATTTTGTCTAAGGTATTATATTTACCTAGCTGAGAATATTTCCTATTTCTCTTGCTATTTAAAGAAATATCATAGCTAATGAAGAATTATCTTACTACATACAATTTAAAAAATAACTTAAATTTCATAATAAAATTAGCTAATAAAACTAAATATAAATAGTTTGTATCCAATTATTAAAATAATAAATAGACTAGCAATTAATCAATAAATGTACATGCTTTATTATAACTAAGCATGCTTAGATTAAAGCTTTATAATTTTAAAGAAATTATATATATTAGTTAACTAAGGCAGTTTATTACTTTATATCAATATATTTTATTATTGAAAAACTTACATCTTAATAAGGTATGCTTTATTAAATCTAAGCAATTAATACATAGAATATCAAACATATCCTAGATATAAAAATGTAGGATTATCTTTTTAAAATAATAAAGTGTTAATTATCACTAAGAAGAGTTAGTTTAATAAGCATTAAAATAAATTATTAATATGTAAATAGCTATTAATAAATAGCTAATTATAAAGCTCTTATATTTATTAACTTAGACTGAAGTTAAAAGTTTACAAGTGATAATAATTAATTATCGTATCTAAATTAAATTGCTAGTGCTACTTTAAAAGTGCTAAGTACTTATTTATAATATCTATTATTTAAAGTTTAGGCTTTTATTTATTAATTAATAGCTTTCACTATATCTATAATAACTTATTTTTACATTTTGACAGCGATAAAGTCAGAATAAGTATTTAAGAATTTAAAATTAATAAGGACTAGCTAGTTATTAAATTCTGATTTGAATGCAGCTTATTTTATATAAAATCATTATGCAATAAAAGTGGATTTTTATTGCTAAAAGGAAAGAAAATAGATTTATAGAGTTGCTATAAATAGAAAACTTAGTAATAAGTAGATAACTAATAATATAAATAGATAGCTTCTAAATACCATGCTGGTTTATAATTTTATAATGAACACATTATATAAATTATTATATTTGTCTTATCTTTAATCACCTCATAATTGAACTTTTTCTATTTATTATATGTATTTGAAGTTTGTCTTTTTATATATTCAGGAAATTAAATATAATTTATTAAATTTATAAATAATTAAGCTATAAGCTTGGAATAAAAATAGTAATCAAATGTTTAGATTTTGGAGAAAATAATTTAAATAAATAAGCAAAGGAAAAAATTATGAAAGATTATTAGATCTAAACTTTAGGAATTTTTAATCATATAGTAAATTTTCCTTTAGCCGAAACTATATCCTTTAGTTTAGATCTTCAATTGTTTATATCAAAAATGGCTAACTTGCTTACTTATATTGTCTGATTTGCTTTTAATTTAAGATGACTCTAAAATTTATAGGAGTGATATAAGTTTATTTTTCATAAATGAACATTTTAATTAATTGAGAATAATTAGTATACTTTCTAACCTTTTCTTATTCATATTTATTTTAATTATAGTTATCAGGCTAAATTTAGAATTCCTTTATCCTATTTCATGCTTAATAATTCTAAATTAAAATTAAAGCTTCTTTAATATGAAAACTTATAAAAGCATGACTTTATTTTAATCCATTAAAGTAAATTTAATTTAGTGAATTTCTCTTGATGACACCATTATAAACTAATTGGAAAAAAGTTTTTATATTTATCCACATTAGAAAGAACTAAACTAGAACTAATATTTATCTAAAATAATCTACTTTTATGATAAATTAAATTTAAATTTATTTTACTCTTTATTAAATTATACTTAAATAAGGATACTTAAATCTTAATTAAAAAGCTTTAGAAGCAGGAATTTAAGAATATTGGCTTTAAAATAAAGATTAATAGAATAAGAAGTTTAAATTTTACAATAATAGCATGCTTGTATATACTTTAGCCATAATAGATTTATTTATTTAGTATACCTTCATTATTTAAATAATTAATTCTTTCTTTTAAGTTTTTAAACATTCATCAGATATTTCCTCTATATTGATTCATTTGATCTATTAGTTGACTTGAGGTTACTTATCTTAGAATTTTCATTTCTAGAGGCTATTTGCAACCAAAGCATTGATTTTCTTATTCAGAAAACTTTTGCTATTAGAAATTGCCGTCTATAAGTTAATGGAAGCAGTCCTGGCAATATCATCCATTGCAACAAGGTAGTTAATGACATAAAACTTAGTGTTTAGGTGTATTGCATTTAGCACATGTTATTTAAGGTTCGTTTAAATTCTTTTAAGCATACTATTTATTTCTTAGCATAATATCTTTGAATGCGTAGCTATCACAAATAAAACATTCTGTATAATAACTTACTATTATCTATAATTGTATTTAAAAAACATTCTTCACATTTTTCAGTATTACACTTACAGTTGGCTTTATGAAACTCGTTTTCTTTTCTATTATAATTGCAGATTGTGCAAACTTTCATTTTTATATTCTTCTCACTCTTATCGAATCTTCAATCAAATTTTGAACCTTAAGGAGGATCACATAATGAACCTTTTTGCTAGCAAGCTTGACATTTTTATTCAAACTTTAACCCTGCATTATTTGCACTATAGAAATCGCAATCAGTTCTATGATAAAAATTAGAATGCATCATAGTTGGTTCTCTAAGAACTGAACAGCAAAATTACCATTCTTTATGGCAATTAAAACAAGTAACATGCATGCAATTCTAATCTTTAGTCATCCAGTTTTAGCATCCTGGACATTTTCTTATATCCATACCATTGTTGTGAACTTCTAATAGAGCTTCTTCTAAATTGCACATTCCTTAATGAGGTTTTTTGAAGCAAGTACAGCAAAATTCAAATTTACACAATAAGCATTTAGCATTTTTTTAATCTTCAGCCATCATTCTACATTAGCATCCATTTGGATTAGGGCATTGAATCATTCCTTTTAAATTTCCCATTCTTCATTTCTCTATTTTTTCGACTTGATCTTTATTTAAATGTGATTGAATAATATTGAAATCAGGGACATTTGGATTGTAAGGATCTTTTTCAAGTGGTTCAGAGCACTTAGGGCAAATTAAATCTTCAAATCTATATTTGCTTGAATCAATTAAATTTTTTAACCACTCTGTTAAGCATTAATGACATACTTTATCATTACAATTTAAGGTACAGCATTTATCTTCTAAATCTAATAATTCTCCACAAACAGGACATTAAAATTTTGATCTTTCTTTTACTTATTAGGTTTTTATAAGTTATTAAATTGAAGTTGAAGCATTAATGTTTGATTAGTTTTAAAAAGGTTAACTTTATATTCCTTAATTTCCTAGTTATAATTACTATTAATTTGGGATTATTTATTAAATCTGTTAGAAATTAATTCCTGTTATTTAGTGTACATAGTTAGAATTAAGATTAAATTAGCAGAACTTACATTTAATTTAGTTTTATTATGCAAAATTATGTAATAAGCATTCCTTACATATTTAATTTTAGCAACATATTAGTTTAGTTATTTAAGCACCCTCGAATTATGTTCTGCTGCATTAATTACATCTCATCTAGAGTTGTTAAATTAGTTAAACATCTTACTATTATATCTGATGATTGCAACCAATGCGTAAGCATTAATAGTTATTAAGTCTTATTCTATTTTCTAATAAAACTGATATGCATGAAGGATGAAACTTATGTCCACATCTTGTTAGTGTTACTGTTTGCTCATATACTTATTTATTCATTTATTTACAATTGGAAAATTAGCAGCAAATATATAGTTTCTTATAAATCTAGAAAGTTTCTTCATCTAAAGGCTTCCAGCATTAACTACATTAAACTAAAATAAAAACTTACAGGTTTATGGATTTATTACCTTACTCATGCATTTAATACAGCAACTATGGCATCTCATACTTGATTTATCGGATAATTGTTTCGTTTATAAGCAAGTAGCACACTAAAACTCTTGTTCTATAGGTATTTCATCTAATATTTTTTTAGCCATTTCTTCTTATCTGATTTTAGCCTCTTAGAACTTCTTTTCACCTACTGTGTTTAAGATTATTTCTTAATTCAGTTTATAAAATTATTTTGCTTCCTTACATTTGGGACAAAAAGCAGGTTTTCCTATAATTTAGTTATCAGTTTATTGCATAATAGATTATGTAAGACAAGATTTATGAAATAGATGCTTGCATTCAAGTTATATCTTTGATGCTAACTTCTTATTGCAAGATAAGCATTTCTAAGCATCATATTATGTTCCTTCTCCTATGATATCTGTAATTTCGTAATAAAATGAAGTATTAAAGGAATTGATATTTTATTATGATTATACCAAATTAAAGAGTTTAGACTAGTCATTTAATAACTTTCCAGACTGAGACATATTAATGTTCTTTTATAAAGTTTAGTTCTCTTATATTAGTTAGAGTAATTATTGTGTAAAAGTAGATTCGTTAAGAGTGAAGTATTAATTCTATTTGTTGCTAATGATTTAGATGTTTATTTTCATATTTTAGTATTAATTCAATTTACCAGCAAATATTCCAATTGATTCATATAGCTGATTTATTCTCTAAGCTAGTAATTCTATTAGTTAGTTCATGTTACTTATTAGTTCTGGAAACTTTTCTTATTTTTTAGAGTAAATGGGAAATCCTACAAGTTTTGGCCATTAATCTTAAGGTTTTCTAAGAGCATTTTTTATTTATGGAGGATATTAAGGATTTTAAATGATTTATCCTTGAGAATTAAGTCCATCTAATATAGTTTACTCTTTAGTATATAAAACACAGTAATGATTTTAGCTTTATAAATCAAGTAAACTAATTAAAGGAAAAGTATTTTAGTTTTCCTAGTATTCATATATATTAACCTCGCTAGTTGCTTCACTCTCTATAACTATCAATATTTATAAATAATAAGCCATTGCTTTGATAATGAAAGGAAGTATAGATTTGTCTATTTGATTAAGTTGAAGTATTTAGTTAATATTTTGGCCACTTCATTTTTCATTGATTTCTAGATAGTAAGCTACTATGTACTTGAGAGCTAGAGCAATAACATTGTTATTAAGCATTTGCTCAATTAAGTTTTCACTTTTTAATGGTTAACTTCTTAATTATAATAAATCCTTAGCGCTTTACCAGAGGATTTAATAGGATTGAGGTGAATTCTAAAGCATCATTTAAAAGCCACATTTTTATTATTCTATTAAATTTAAAAACTTTTAGCCATCAATTAGAGGAGTAGAAGGTCTGATAAGATGCTGTAAAAAGGCAACTCCAACAGCATTAAGAAAAGAGCTTTTCATATTAAGAGGAAAGTACATATCATACATCCAAGCTTTATTATTAAGGTTGAAGAGAAGTTAGTTTTACAGTAATTTATCGAAGGTAATTCTTTTAACTTGCTAAGTTACTTGAGGAAAATTTGATTTCTGTTATTCTAGCTAAGTGCTAAACATATAGTTGAAAGCCATTTTAAAATTTGAAAGAGAATTGGTTGTTTAAGTATTTGAAAGAATAGAAAGTTTAAAATTTATTATAAACAAATGAAATTATAAGATAATAAAATTTAATATATCTTTAGTTCTTTTCTTTATTTAGCTTTATTAAATTTATTATAATCGCTTCTTTCTTAATTCCAGATACTAACTTAGACTTCTACTTTTTATTGTAGTCATTTAAAATAAATTATTTTACAGTTGATGCTTTAGCCTAACAGAATAATTTATACTTGATTATTATTTATGCTTGCTCTATTAATTATAAAACTAACAATGAAATAGAGATATTAAGACATTTTTATTTTATAGATTTTTAACTATCAAATTTAATTAGTTTTGTGCAGCATAGGATAGATATAATAGAGACTAAAAATAAAATTTATTAGAAAGATTTCTTATAAAATTTGTTAGATCCATAATCATAAATATTTCAGTCTAAATAATATAACTAAATTTGTTAAAACTTACATGAAAATTACTTCTATAATCATAGTCTAAAGTTATTTAATCAAGAATCTTCTTATCTAACTGTTTATCTAATTAATTTACTAATTCATTTTTCTCTTAAGATTGCATAGCTTATGATTTTATTTCTTCATATTTTAAAATTAAAATTTTTAAATTTAAATAATCTACGAAATATTTTCTAAATTATAGCAACCAAATATGAATAAGATTCATAGAGTTAATTAATAATAAAATAGATTATGCTTTGTAAAAATTTAGTTAGCTTGCTGTTTTTTAAATAGATAAAGTTAGCTCAATTATGATTTATAAATATGAATTTTATCCCATATAAAGTATTTATAATTTAAGGGTTCAGTCTTTTAGCAAAATAATTTAACTTAACTTATAAGCTCCTAATTAATGATCTATAAAGCTATTTAATAGAGATTCTTTAGTTTTTCGCTCATTATTCCTATTATTTAAGTATTTCTTAAATTTTATCCTGCTATATACTTAATTTACATAATATAACCTTTTATTTATAACCTTAATTAACATAGATAAACTAGATATCTTCAAGCATAAAACTATTAATACAGTTATGTCTATTAAACTTAATAATCTAAGTAGATTAATAATGTTCTTAAAATAACTCTATCAATTAATGAAAGAATATCTAATATGACTTAACGTCAAATTTTATTTTATCTATTGAACATCAATGATATATATCTTTAAGTTGAATAATGCTTAATATAAAATGCTAGATCAGCTTATAGCAAATTAAAGTTAATAAGTGTTTTATAAAAGATTCATATGACGACTAGACATTTTTTATTTAGATATATGAAGAAAATTATAATTCTGTAATTTGATGCTTCCTATATAATTAAAATTTTATTTCTTTGCTAGTTAGAATAAACAATAATTTTAATTACATGAAGTACTTAGTTATTTCCTAAGAATAATAAATTATATACAATTAACTAAAATAGAAATTTCAACTTTTAATCATTTTTATTTTATTTATTATCTTTATTTCTCACCAAATGCAAGACCTTCAGAGTATAATTATTAGTTGATTATTCATATATAAAATTTATAGAAGGCCACTAAAAATATGATAAAATTTCCCTATTAATAAATCTAGAATAAAGATTAAGTTTCAGAAAGCTTAATATAGATTATAACGCAGCCTTACAGAATTAAAAGAAATATTTTAGCAGATAGATATAATTTATATCCTACTAGAAGTTTAAATTATCATATCTAGTTATTTAGTTTATGGAAGTAATAATAAATTAGTTAATTATAAAATATTAAAATAAAACAAGTTCTTTCTTTAATTTTTCTGAAATACTTTCTGTTTGTCTTGAAAATAAATTTATTTTCTAGGACTATATTATTAGATGAGATTTTGCATGCTTATTTAGAGATAAAATATTGCCAAATGGATTTTACACTGGTAGAGTAACTTTAATTTGTGATATCTACACAGGGAATTTTTTTAATTATATGATTTATCAAGTGCATGATTATTTAAGAAGTGAAAAATATAAATCTAGCTAAAAGTTAAGAATTCATGCAATTTAAAGAAATAATATGCTTAAAAATGGAAAGAATATAAGATATGTATTCCCTTTAAAATAAGGTATAAAAATGAAATAATTGATAAGAAAATTAGAAATTTTCTGTGTTGTAGAAAGTAAAAAAATAGAAAATAATTAATTTCTTTAGATTACAGCCAGAAAATTTAATTCATATCGCAATATTTAATTGAAGACTAAAATGTTTAAAATGTACAAGTGAGTTTGAAAAAGATTTATATTTGCAAATATTTTAGTTATTATTAAGAAGAGCATACTGATTTATTAGCTTATTATTAAACATATCTAGGAAACTTACATAAATAAATTTGTATTTGCAGAGCTATCTTACCAAATGACACATGAGAAAATCGTAAATTTATCCATTTGATACAAAAGTTTTTAGATTAAAAATTTAATAATTAGAACTACTCAAAAAAAAAGTTAATAAAAGGAATACGAGAATAAGAAAAACTTGATGTGAATTATTAAGACCACTTATGTAATAAGAAAACTTGAAATTATAGAAAGAAAAGGATTACGTTTTTTTTATTATTTCTTTTTAGTGAATTCAAAACTTGATTTATCTCAATATTCATTGATATTTTTCATCATACTTTCTTAAAGTATATCATCTATGTAGATTTGATAATTCAACATAAAGGGAGAATATTATAATTTTACCTTTTCTATCAGTCTATAATTATTAATTTATTATGTACTTTGCCTTCTTTTTTATTAGATATAACTTTAATTAATTTAAATTAATTTTACTAAGAAACTTTGCTTAGCTCTCTATCTCTAGAAATTTTAACCTATTATAAAATTTATTTTTATCTTTAATAGCTTTATTTTGAAATGATTTCAACTATATTTTAAATAATTTAATTCTAAAATACAATTAACTTTTAAATATGAGTATTATTAGCTTTTATTTAATTTGTCTCTTCTAATTTATTTTTTCTCTTAAATAGTTCCTTATTAATTTTTCCTTATCATTATAACTTTATACTTTTTAGTTTTAAGAATAAATTTATTAAAGTATAAAGTTAAATCTTATTTATTTTAAATAGTTTTTATTTATTAATAAGTCTTTATTTTCATCGGCGACATAGAATGTTTATTCAGTTTAGTAGCATTAGAAACTCTTTAAATGAGCCTGTAAAAGATCTTTATTTATACATTACAAATTTATATTCAGAACATTTTTAAATTATTTTCTTTTCACAGCACTAAAACCTTTACAATCTTCTATTATTAATCTATCATTCTCTTTAAATCTTCCTTATACTATTCTTTGAAAAACTTACTATTTTAGGAAATTTTTATATAAATCCAGCTTCTAAAGTCTCTCACATTGCTTAAACTCATCAATAAAATAGTTAAATAAACTCGATAGCATTAGATTCTATATTCTAGGCTTATTTAAAGTACATTCTAATTATGATTTTCCAATATTTTTAACAGTGAAATTGATTAAATAGTTATAGATTGCTTTATAAGTATAAAGGGATTGAACTTGATAATTTTTATAAATTAATAAAAGAAGTGAAGCTTTAATTTTATTAGAGATTAAACAAATAGTAAAAAGTCAAAGCATGTAGTTAATTTAATTTAAATTAGATTTCATTCATCTTAAAGATAAATATACTTGATTTTAAATGATTTAGTAATAACATTCTATTAATTATCTAAATAGCAAAATAAATGAATCTAAGACTTAATACCAAGAAAATTTAAGTATTAGTTTAAATAATTTCCATTTAAAGATTCATTAGACACTATATTATATCTATTTAAGATGCTATTAATTAAAATAAATATCTATAACTAGAACTTTTCTTTTATATTATTTGCAAAAGATAAAACTTTCAAGCTCTTTATTTATTTTTTAGTTATATTTGCTCTGAAAAAATAAAATATTTATTTCCAGCTTAATTGGGTAATTTAAAAGGCTAAATTTTAAGCATATAAGCATACTCACTTAAATAAGCAATCTCTATCATTATTATGCTTAATTATCTATTTGTCTATTGATAAATTTTTATCTCTATTACTTTATTAATATTTCAGTAAAACTCAATACACAGCTAGTTAGCATGATTTATTCTTAATTTATTTTTCCTTTATCATATAAATAAAAGAGTGTCTTAATTCTATTACATTTATAAAATACAAATTTTGCTAATAGCAGGATGTGAAATTTAATATAAGAAATTAAAGATGCTTAACTTAAATTAAAACTTGGAATACTTTTAGGTTTATTCTACTTAGTCATCCATAAATTAAAATAGCTCCCTAATTAGTTAGAATATTAGAAATTAAGATCTTTGGCTAACTTTTTTATTTAAAAGAGATAGCTAAAAATATAAGCAAACTTTTTATTTAATTTTATATTTAGAGCATTGTTGTAAATTCGATGCATATAAGAATAAAATATCAATGTTATAGGATAATAAACAAACTGAAATTGTATAAAGAGTTTTAAAAATATAGAGCATTATATCTTAAGATAAAGGGAAGAAAATAAATAATTGAGGAATAAATAAAAAATTAAGCTGTACCATCAAAAGCATATTAAGCATGAATGTAAATATTTACAGCTTAATTTAATTTATCAATATTTTTCTTTATTATAGAATAAAGTTCAGTCATACCATCATTTAATTATTAAATTTGTTTATTACCTCATTAATTAATAAGGATATAAAGAATTATATTTAAGCATCATTTAATTTTATACTAAATAACTTAAAATATTTCTATTATTAAAAATTTAAGTTCAGTTTCCTTAGAATAGAAAGTGAATATATCATAAATAAAACACTTTAATTTATTGAGTTTTTTATGTTTTTATATAAAGATTATTATTAAATATTTCTATGATAAATTTAGTTGAATTAATTTTTAATTTTTCCAAAATTATAGAAATTTTCCCTTAGACTAACTAATTCATTTTATTAATATTTGAACAAAAATAAATAAATTTGCGCATTTAAATAGCTAAAAACAAAATTTGTTCTTAGTTTGTAAATTCCTTTTAATTTAATTTCATTAATGATTTTATATCTAGTTATCCTCAAATAAATACCAAAATTAAAAGCAATCCATTAGATAGCATTAAAGAAATTGATCTCAGCTTATACTTTAATAATATCTCATTCCATTTACTTTTTCTCTTAGTTAAAAATAAACTATTTAGCATATTTCAAACTCTAATAATAACTTTTTTTAATTAATTTAAAGTATAAATGAAATTAAAATTACAAAGCCAAATATTTCATTTTATCATTATCTTTCGAAGTTTCTAGCTTTAAATGTTAATATTAGTATATTTTACTTAAAAATATGAGAATTTTCTTTAATTTCTAATTTAGTTAAATAATTAAAAATTTCAGCTTCAAATCCCCAAATTAAAATAAATAGTTTGTTTTAATAATTTATTAATTCATCCTTCAAATAGTGTGAAGTCAACTACGAAAAATTATTTTTATTCCTAATTTATAAAATAAATTCCAATCATAATATGATGATTAAAATTTTGGAATATATTAAATTAAATGCTCAAAGCTTTATCTTAGCATTTTTATTTATTTTTCTTTAAATTTTAACTAGAAAATGCATTATTATGTATAATTTTCTTATACTTTTTTCATAGCAAACCCAATTTCGTCTCTTAGTAAAATATCTTCTATAAAATTTAGCAAGGATTGCTGAAATATTGGTAAGATTTTATGTAATTTTAATATTTTATGCTAGAGATATGTTTAAAATAATAAGTTTTATACATGTTTTATGTCTTTCATTTCTTTTTATTCTAGATAGAACTAAATTTTTTTATTTTCTTTTTTATCTCTTCTTTTTCTGCTTATTCCTTCTTCTACTTGCTTTCTTCATTACTTTCCTTGGCTTAATCAGTAAAGCATTTAGCAACAGATTTTTTTCGATTTTCCCCTCTTGAAATATTTTATTATAAAACTCTTTCATATAATTTCCAGATAGGCTATTCACTATTACTTTGAATTTATGGCTAGGACCGAATTCATTAAGAGTTGCTTTAAATTTGACCTGAAATTTACCGTTAATCAATAAACCAATTTGTTTATTCTAGGAATTATAACCCTTAAGCTAACTGCTTATTAAATGCTTCTTTGTCTATGATTGAAAAACAATTATTAAAATTATTCCATTTTCCAAATATAATGTTTCCATTGCTGCAATATCAATATCCAATATTAATCTAATCATTTTTAAAGATACCTTTAAACTTTAAGGAATACTTATTATCTTTTCAGATTCAAATTTTGCCTTTTCCGCTTTTCTAGTTAAATCTTCAATTACCTTCATATAGACTTAGTTATATGAAATCAATTTAAATTCCGTATCCTTATTTATAGCCTTTCTCAAAGCTCCCTTAATAAAATTCTTTTTCATTTTACAGTTTTCCGTTTCCTTCTGGAAGTCCTTCTTGATTAATTTAACCTTTAAATTATTCATTTTTTAATAGTTTAAATTCATCTTATACCAAAAATTTAGATTTTTAGATGTTTGTGTATAGAACATTCTTTTTAATAGCTCTAAACATACTTTATGCTTAAATTCTAGCTAAGTTCATAAATTAAATTACTTGGTTGCATTCTATCTCTTAAACGTTTTCAATTTGGTATACTTTTTCTCTTTTTTTATTATTAGAAGTATCATGCGTATAATTTAATTATTTTGAGGAATTGCTATATTTATTGCTTGAAACTTCAACTTCACACTAAGATATAACATTAACAAAAAAGAAGCTGAATTCTTTTTGTTCTTTTTAAGAAGTGCTGCTTAAACTTTATTCTAAATCCCACTCAATTTAAAATTAGGGAATATTGTAATGATCTTATTTTTTCTATAAGACATAGTTTTCATACAAGTATTCTAAGTTTTTTCGTTCTGAAGGAACAATTTTTAACATATCAGAAAGTAGAGGCTAAAAGTTTCTAGAATTCTTTTGAATTAGCAAATTTATTTCATTTTGCTCAATTAAATTGATTTATGTCTTGATATCTAAAGTTATCATCTAATAAAAGACTATTCCTAGACTAAAAACTTCTGAAAGGTGAAAATCGAAACTATAATTTTGATCTTATTTTTAAGCTTGAATTTTTTCTGGCGACAAAAAAGGTTTTGTCCCTGCAATATATAAAATATTTTTTTCCTCTTCCAACTAGACAAGTGAAAACCCAAAATCTATTATGCGTAAATTTTATTTTTTATTAAGTACAATATTTCTTGTTTTTATATCATTATGCACTATTCTATTTTAATATAATCAGAAAAACCCGCATATCAAATCTTTAATCCTTTATCATATCTACTCATCTGTAAACCTTGCCTAAGGTTTTATTTAGCAAGTTTACTATTCTTCTCCTTTTTATTGAAATTACTCCTCTTAAAGTTTTTTTTACTTTTAACTAGTTTATTTTTTTTAATTATTTCATTTTATTTAACCAATTAATTGATTTTCAAGAGTTCCTCCTGGATAAAACTTTTAAATAATATCTATTTAATATAGATATTTGTTAGTTTATGGATCTAAATACTCAAACTTTTTTATTTTGATAACCTTTCCTATTTGCTTTATTTGTTTTACCTGAATTTTTGATAGAAAATAAGTTTCTACATTTTATGTTCTTTCTTAACTCGTTGTTTTAAATTATTTTATCACTACTTCTATATTATTTACTATATCCAGCGCTTTTATCACTCTAGACTTTGTATGAGTTGTTTTATACTCTTCTTAAAGTATAATTTCATCTTTGTAACCATCAGGAATTTTTCATACTGTGTACATTTAATCTAAGTTGAGACTTAAGTTTTAATTTTTTTCTGCTACTTATGTATCCAAGAGTCTTTTTTAGTTAAATTGAGGATCCTTTTATGCATACTACAGAGTGAAATGTTTTCCTTTTTATAAAGAAGGATAAATTCTCAAAGTCTAAAATATTTCATTGTATTCATTAGCATAGTATTTGTAATCACTTATACTTGCTTCAGTAAACTCATCCTTATTTAATAGTTCTTAATTAGTCTTAAAAGTATTCTTTTTTTCCAAATGCTTCAAAAGCTTACTTCTTTTTTCGAATATTTCGTCACATTCTTTTTCATTAATTTTTTCTTAGCATCAGAAACATTACACTTAGTCTATATTTTTAATGTCTCATTAAAGAATTTCTATAATTCAACCCTAGAGGCATTGCTAGCACCTCTACTTTAGTTAGTTTCTACATTTATGATAAACCTATTAATCATTTTAAGCTCCGCAGTCACAAATTTATGTGATTTCAATATTTTAATTTTGTTGCTAATTAAGCTATGAAAGCTAAAATTGCGAATTTTACTAAGTGATTACTTAATTATTTTATCCCTTTTCTTCAGTTCTATAATTCGAAGTTTCTTTTGAAGAGCTTTTATTAAATGGATGTAATTGAAAAAAATGGCCTTAATATTTCTTAAGCTCTGTATTTTTCTGGCTTTGAAATTAACCAGTATAATCAACGTCAGTCACTAATCTTTCATTTTCTTCCTGCTAATTCAATGATAGCCCATTTATTAAGCAGCTAGTTTAATTAGGAATTTATGCCTGATTACTTTTCTTATAAATATATGATAAAGATCTTTTTAAATTAGGCTCTTATTTCACACTGTTCTTGTATTAAATTTTTGAAGAGCAAGCGCATCCCATGGTTATATAAAAAATTAAAAAAAAGTAGTTTTAAAACTAAAAAAATGATAATATTTTAATAGAATTAAGCATATAAATATAACTCCTAATTTATATTATAAAGCATCTTTACAATGTAATTAATCAGCTATTGAGATAAGCTGCTTCTTTATACTTCATCTTCTCCCATTCATATTAACTTTATTTAAGTGGATAAAACTAATTCTTCCTTTCTTCAAGCTTTAGCTAAGATATTTTTCTATTATTTTAAGCAAATATCGAATTAAAGGTAAACTCAGCATTAAAAATTTCACATTAGAAAAGCTTATTTATTTAAAGTAAAAATAATGAGAGTAAATAGAAATAAGTAATTGAATATAATTAGGTAGTAAGATATGCTAAAATTCTAAAATAAACTTTATTATCTAAATAAAAGAACTTAACTTAAATATCTAAAAGATTATTTTAGAATTTTATTTAGTAAAACATTTATAAATTAGACAATACCAAGAAAAAGAGAAAGTTAGTAAAAACCATAATGATAGAAATTTTGTTAGGAAAATTCTTAAACTTTAATTAGGTAATTATATAATCTAGGAAATGAATAAAAAATTTTAACTAAATGGCTAGGAATATATTTCAGCTGATAAATAATTTAAAATATAGACATGGTATTAAAATGTGCAAACATAAACATAAATTCATAAAGAAGAACTCTTATCCAAGTTAATTAAATTTCATTGCTACAACTGAAAATTATATTAACTATTATATAATAATTTGAAGAGAAAAATTATAATGGAAACTTTTATTGTCATTTCTTTTGAAAAACTTAAGATTTATTTTATAAAGCTAGTAATATTTCATTGATATATGAATATTAATTTAAAGTGATAAAATGTTAATTAAGTTTTAAAATTAAAAATTACTGTTAAAAGCTTGTAACTTAAATATTTGTTGCATTATATTTACACTCTAATTGCAATAAAATTAATTAATTTGCTTATTTTTTCAACATCTTAGCTTATGAAAAATAAATAATAAATCAAAAAGAAATAGAACAGAGGAAGTCAAATACCTTTATGTAAAAATTGTTATGCATAATAAAATAATAAAAGTATTTGCTTAGTCATTTAATTTAACATTATATATGTTAAATACCTTCTATACATCATTATATAAATACTTTTTAAATCAACTTAATCTTTGGGAAAAATTAAGTTTTAATATCACATCCAAAAATAAAAATCCTAATGATATCCTAGTAGAATATAAGTACTAGTCTTAAACATAAAATTTTACATCAAACTATTTCATTTATGTTTTTCTATTTTCAACAATTTTTACTTATTCTTTATTAGCTAAAATTTAGAGATTTATTAGTAAAAAACTTAATCTATTTAATTAATAAAATAATTAAAATAGTAATAATAACTAAATTCATAAATACACTACTTAATAAAATTAATTATAAATCATTGCTATATTTTCAGCTATTCAAAATTTTGCAAAATTTTAATTATTAGCAAGTTCCATCAAATATTTCTATTATATATTTTTAATTCTGGCTTTCATTTAAAACTTGTATCATTTGAACCTAAGGACAATATTTGGGGATTGAAAAAGCTTATTTAATTTTTTCAAGTTTTTATTTGAAATTACAAAATTTTATGAATTTAACCTAATTTGTAGTTCTATTTCATAAGAAGATATTTACTCTTGAATAATAATTGTTTATCTTTAAGTATTTCTGGTATAGTTGATTTTAATTAATAAATTCTTCCTTTTTAGACCAGATAAATTTAAAATAATTTTTATATTTATTAATTATTTCAATTTGTAAATAAGCTTTAGCTTGTAATTAGCAGTTCTAATTATGCTTATCTTTTTTAATTAATATTTCACATAAATTGAATAAAAACTTTATAGATCTATTTTTTCGTGTATTTTGAAAAATATTTTATTCAAACTTTTTTAAATAAATTTAAAAGATGAATTTTATAGCTAAAATATAAAGATCTAAAATTCAGATTTACATTTAATAATATAAACCTTCATTCCTTAGCTTATTTAATCAATCTTTAATTTTAATTTTAATAGCTAAATTATTTTAAAATAGTAACAAGTAACTACATTTCTTGCAAATATTTAATATATTATTTAAGGTATTCTTGCTAATACATTATATTCTAATATGCTTATAATATCTAAATTCAAGTTTTATCTTTTGAGTAAATGAAAATAAGTTTATTATGGAGAACTTTTCCTTAAGTTTATTAACTTTAATTTTTTAACAGTGTAGTGTTTCTCGTTAAGAAGCTAAAACTAATAAATTTTAACTTTATTAATATTAAGCTATATTAATTAACTATCAAGTATATAGGTTCTATTTGTGGTCTTAAAAATAGATAAATTTAGAAGTTTATACAGATATCTATTTTTATATCTTTTATAAATATATCTTTAATAAATAATTCAGATGTCTATATTTAGCTAGATTTGATTCTTTTAGATAAGTGATATATAAATAAACAGGTTTATTTAGCTGACTATAAAAATTAGAATGAATATTAAGAAATTTATTCGAAAAAACTTTCAAAATTTATATTTAATAATTTTAAGAAGAAATAGTTTCTTAATGATATTCAATAAATTTAAAAAATGCTTCATATAAGAAAGGAAATAAAATAAGCCTAAAGGTTAATAAATTAGAGTATTTTTAACTTTAAAAGAATTTAAAATTTTTTAAATATATTTGAAACATTGGAAAGGTATTACATTCATAAATTAGTAAAGCAAGCAGAAGAAATTATACCTATAAATAGAATAAAATTAATAGAAACTATTTAAAAAATAATTTAATTAGATGAAACAAACTACAATACACTAGGCATAAACTTAAAGATGATAGAAATATAATTAAATATATTAAATAAATAGACTGAGGTTAGATACCAATAGCATATCATTATAAAAGTTACTATTAATTCTCCCATTAGTTTAATTTAAATAAATACCAAGCAAATTTACATCTCAAAAGGGAATTCACAGACTTAAATATTACCAGACTAAATGCAAGTTAAATTGTGAAAAAACTAAACTTTAAAAAAAGCAAGATAAAAAAATAATAGTGAAGAAAGATAAAAGTTCTACATAAATAGAATTAATGCTATATAAAGAAAATAGATAGAGTATTAACCTTAGTAGCAATTTTAGCAAAAAAAGATTTAATTAAAATTTATTTTTCTTTTTTAAATGAATTTAATTACAATATATTAATAATTATTTTTATTATTTATCAAGCTTAACTATTGAAAAATTATAAATCCATTAATTATATGAAATTAGCATGTATATGAAATTTAATTATATTAGTTTAATATCTGAGTATTATTAAACTAATAAGCTAGGATTACTCAGATATAAAGGTAATTTTCATAAATTATAAAATAAGATAAAAAGATATAAAATCTTAGAATAAATATAATGCAAATTACTAAACTTAGCTTTGGTATATTTAAAAGCTGTATCTTTTTCTTAAAGTAAATAATCATTGAAAAATGAGATAGAAAGATAAATGTAAATTTATTATCTTTAATTTCTATATGGAAAAATCTCTTATTAATATGCTTCGGGTACTCTCATAATTTATCAAGTTCAGATCTATTTCCCTACTATTTATATTTACAGCTTATGTTCTTATCTAATTTCTATAAATTATTAATTAAAAAAATTAAATATTAATTTAATATAAAAAGTCTGCTGATAGAATTTCTATAAACATTTTGCAAAATAGTCAAATTAAAAACATAAAATTGCTAATTTTTAAGGAAGAAAATATCTAAACTTATTTAGGTAAAATTTAATTCTACAAGCTTTTATCCAAAAAAATGCTTATTGAAAATGATTATAATGAAGACTTAAATAATTAGCAATAACTAAATTAAGATTTATTCAAATTATTTAGCATAATAAATATAAAAGAATTTATCAAGGTAAAATATTCTTAAACATTTTAAAAGGCTCTTACTTTTCCAACTATCATTTAATAATGCTTCCAACTAATAAATAATTATGAATAATGACTTTAAATAATTAAAGAAAGAAGTAAACTTTAATTTAATAGTTGGTATATAAATAATCGCTAAACATGAATAAAATTAAAAGGAATTAATAGTAAAATTTAAAAGATTTAATATTAAAGCACAAAATAAATATTCTTTAAAGGCTAAGCAAAGCCAAAATAAAAGAAATTAATAGTTCACCCTAAAAAACATTCAATGCTTTAAAATCGATTCCTGGAACAGATGAATAATTCTGAAAATTTAAACTAAGAAAATAATTGAATTTTTTTTATTTAAAAAATAAAGAAAATTTTATGAATTTTGCAGATATCAACCAATTAAATGCATCTTAAGTGATTTTTCATATATTATTATAATATCTTAAATCGAATATTAGAAGAAATAGATATTTAATTATTATCTTTTGAAGCCAAAAGCTTTATTAAATAAATTGATAAACACTATGAAGTTTTAAAAATTGAATTAAAAGAAGATTCATAATTATATTAAATTTAAATTTTTTTTTAATGTATCATGCAATTTCGGTTATAATTCATAAAACTAAGATCTTTTCCTGTTCACGAAAATTTCTTCAATCTAAAATCAAGGATAATCCACCAAATAATAAGGTGCTTTAAAAAAGATTAAATAAGAGCGACCATGCATGTGGCAAGAATCTTAATATTTAGCTATTTATCACTTTAAGATAGCCAAAATATTTATTAATTTAGTTACTTATTTGATCTTTTTAATTACAAAAAGCGCTCTATAATTATTTCACAGTTTAAAAAGCGTTTAATCCAAGTTTCTTATATAAATAAAATTTTATAAGTATAATAAAGAAAGTTAAAGGGTTGTTTTTATCTTCCTCTAAATATAACTTAGTATCATTTTGATTTGAGTATTAGATATTAATTAAATTCATAAGCCTTATTTTATTACATTTTGCAAGATTTTTTTAGTTCTACATCTTAATTTATCTAAGAAAATTAGATAAGGCTTTTTTAAATTTATGATCCAAAAGTAAATTTATTAAAGAATGATATATCTTTTTTTTCTAAATTCTCCTTTAATATTAGATCTGCTATTCAAAATTCAAATTTTTAAACATAAGTTGAAGAATCTAAATTTAACACGAAATTTATGCTTAAATCTAAATATATCTCCATCAAAAAGATAAATATGATAAAATAAGCTACCTCTTTTAAAAAGAATGCTTGTTTTCTTATTTAATTTAGCCTTAATTTAAAATCATAATATATGCAACCCATTAATTTTAGCCTTAAGAGCAATTTATTCACAATTAAAGAATTCTTCCCTATGGAATAAAATCACTAAACAATTTAAATATTCAACTAGATATTGCGATTTGTTTAGGTTCTTCTTTATTTGAACATTTAATCATTCTTATCATGTTAAATTATTAAATTTAAACATTAATACCTTGCTTAAGCTTTAAATAATTTATAGGCTATTTATTCTAATAAATATAGAAAGATGCTAGATATTATTATTAATTTTAATTTTATTAGTTAAGAGTTATCAGTATTCATTACCTAGAGAATTCTTTTAATTATGTTCTTATTAGTATAGCTTGCTTAAAAGGAAATCTTCGTAAATATTATAAATATAATCAGATTTAGATTCAGTCTTACGTTTTTCCGTTTCGATACTCTATTTAAACCAGAATTATAAATAGCCAACACATAATAATTAAGCATAATTTCTTTTCTAAGTATAATAGATTCAATCAGGTACATATACAAACATTGATATAATATATGCTTTTATATTAATATTTGATTATTTCAATCTTTAAGTTTGTCCATTACTATATTCATTCTTAAATTATCCTGCTTTATACAATTTTTTAATTATTTCCTTTAAAAGTTTTCATAGGAGTATGCAAATTTTAAAATATACAAATATTAAAATTTAAATGATTTTAAATATATTTCCTTATTGACTTATCTTATAGCTTAAGTTTTATAAAATGAAGAATTTAGTTATTAGTGTCAGAATATTAATATGGCTTTAGATAATTAAATCATTAAATCAAATTGAAATAAACTATGAGGCAGTTTCTCATAGATAGTTTCAGAAAATTTGATAGAAGAATTATTTTATTTAACTTCTAAAATGAACATTATGATTCATCTATCTGTTCAAAATTAACGATAAGTCAAAAAGCATTAAGATTAAAGTTCTATTCAAAGCTAAAATAAAAGAAGTCACTTCAAAGTATTAAGATTTAGTTATTTACTATATTTAAATTCTTAGTTTAGAAACAGCATTAATAGTTCAAATCCTAATGCTTCTAAATTTTCATATGATATAATACCTAAAAATCTTAATAAGTTAAAGATATAAAAATATTTAGCCTTAAGTTATTAGATAATTACCAAGATAAAGTATAATTATAAATATCTGCGCCAGATCTTTTGAATACAAAAAATTGATGTTAGTCTATTTTTATTTAAAGTGAATTTAACAACTAAGATTATTAAATTTATTGCCAAATTATCACTATTTTTCTCTTAAATTTATATAATTTTAAAATATTAGTATATATTATATAGTTATTAGTCTTGTTTTCTTAGCAAAGGTAGATTAGTATAATTTGAGATATTTATAAAAAATTATAAATTCCAAGATATGTATAACTTTAATGGGTAGTAGCTGTCTTCTTAGGTTTATAGGCAATTTTATCCTTGATTTAATTCTTATTGTGCTTTATATAATATCATCTAAACATAATTTTGACTAAGTTTCATGAATTGCTAATTAAAAGACAATAATAGCTGTTTAATCGAATATATTTAAATGTATATATATGAAGGATTATTGGTAATATGAAGCTTAGTCTTTTATACCAGATTTTAAAACTATTCATCCATATATCCTTAAAAAATGTATGCAGAAGATAGTAAAAACTAATTTAAAGTATATAAAGCTTGTTTAGTTTATGTATAATCATTCTATTTTCTTTATGTCATTTAGTTAACTAATTTTTCATCTTAGAAGATATTTTTCCTTCTATTAAACCAGAAAGTTTCTATAAGCTTATTTTATATTAATAAGCTTGAAGTATGTTTTTAAACTTATATATATAGTTATACAGTATTTTAAGAAATAGCTATAATGTATTAAGATAATATGAATTATCTCCAAATATCAAAAGCTAGTATGAAAACATTTAGAATAAATTGTGCTAACAATTTATTTTTCTAATCATTTTCCAAAGACTGAGAGATACATTGCTTATATAAATATTGTATTAACCTTTAGTTTATTTTTAACTATAAGTTTAGAATTTATATACCTTTACATAGTCTTTCCTTCAATCTTTTAAAACTTTCCATTGCTATTAATTTTCTTTATAACTATTTCAAACTTTAAGTTAATAACAAACTATAAGAATTTTTTGGTTTTAAGAATAATTACAATTGATAAGATTACTAGCCCATATAAAGAACCATTTTAGATTAATAAGTTAATAGAATTTAAATTAATTTTGCTAATATAATTCTATATTATTCTTCTATAGCTAGCAATAAGCCATACCCAAATAATAATCTAAAAGAAGCTTTGATGTTACTATATACTTCTGTTAACCTCACAATACAGTATCACTTAAAAAACTGTAAAATCATATTTCAAACTTTTTCCTCATTAGGATATTGTAAGTATATGCCCTGATAAGATATATATATATATATATCTATATTCTAGAAGATAAATACCTTTAGCAGAACATTAAATCTATTCTATAGGTATTTTTATAAAGCATTGAAGGAAACTTTCATTAAATTGGAATATCATTACCTACATGTAAGATACTTGCGAAAGAGAATGCGAGTGTGAGTATTTTAATAATCATATAAACTCTTTTTTCCTAAATCTCATTTATTACATATACTTTTTCTCTTTTGAGCTTTAAAAATATTTAATTATTAAGTCCCATTATTTTGGAAAGAAATGTTCTAATAAAATCAGGTATCTTAAAGGTTTAGCTTATTTGAAATGAAATAAACCTGAATTTTGAAATATAATGACGATATTATATTCCCTAATTAAGTTTCAGATATATATAAACTTGATTTATCTAGCCCTTTTGCTATGATAAGATAATTTAGCATCATCAATGTAATATAAAAAATAATCAAAAAAGAGGTGATAATTAATCAGAAGAAATCTAGGGAATTCAGAGACAATTATAAAAGCTTAAGTATAATAATCATTAATACATAATTTGACGTCAAACTAGCTATTCATTAATCAGTATTAGCCAAACCTCTTGTTAACTTATTTTAAGCTTTATTGTTATTAGTTTAAACATAATAATTCTCCTTTTATTTTTACTTGTTTCAAATGAAGAAAATTAATAAGGTAAGTACTTCACGAAGTTATATTAAAAATAGAGAGAGACTTTAAAAAGTTAATTAGCAAGGCTTAAAAATGTATAGGTTGAATATGTTTATATATATAAGGGTTTATAATAATAAAGCTTTAACCTTATTAGCTTCCGTCATACCTTAAATATATTTTCATTTAGTTTCATAAACCTACATTCTTATTCTATAATTAAAGTATGAGAAATTAGATTTAACTAGAAAAGTTAGAATAACTTTTTATAATTTGGTTGAAAGTAAAATTCTAAAGATACAATAACTCAGTGAACTATTATAATAGAGAAATAAATAATTTTAAATGCTTAAAGAATTGCTTAGTCTTATATTCTAGCTATTCAATTTCATAGTTCTTAAATTCATATTTAGTAAAGTAGCTAATAATTACTCTTTAGTAGATGCTTCCTATCTAAGTGTGCTATCAGATATAAATTTTTCAAATAATATATATGTATCAATGTCGTTAATCAATCTAAATTGTAATAGAACTCCTAAACGCTTTACAATAAAATTATGTCTTGTTTGACTTACTATTTTCTATAACTAGATGCAAGCAAACATACTTATTGCAAATTATAAAAATTACAATTTTCCAAATTAAGTTAGTTAGAATTTATTATATAGCTTTATTATGCTTAGTCTAGGTAAATTCTCTCTAACTAACTTACTTTTTATTACCAATTATTATACTTGATAAGATAAAAAGGTATCTTATTCATAGATAGCTATCCAGCTCTGATTACAACATAATACTTGCGTATCAGGTTAAGGTAACTAATTAGTCTATCTTTTTAATACTGTAGTACTTGTCTGACTAGATATTAAAAGAATGTATTTTACTCTATTAAATGATATACAAGTGATTTCAATTTAGCATTATAGTTTATACGTAGTTAAATTATCACTGCCTCAAAGTTTCGTATATCTAAGCTATCTATCTGCAGTCATTTAGTTAAATAATCTATTTTAATTTATTAGCCTTCATTAAATAAAAAATTCTAAAAATTATGAAAAAACTTAGATATAAAGGTAGTGCTTATGGATAAAGGTCTAATATCACCTTAGAATAATACAATGTGGAAGATTAGCTTTACTTTAAGAATCATAGAATTAAATTTTAAGGATTAGAGAAGCATAAAAATGGATCAAAATTGCTCTGATACGAAAACTACTATCGATAATGTGTTTAAAGATAGAACTAAAGCTATCAGCATAATTTTAATCCATAATATCACCAATATTATATAATCTATAGCCTAATGGCCTGCATCATTTTAACTCCAAGATATCCCTTTTGTCTATTACATTAGAATCTTAAATATTGTGTTTCAATCCAATCTGAAGTTTCACATATATAGTTGAAAAAGATAGTTAAGTAATTAGAAAAAAGTCAATTAAAGCATTAAATTATTTAAAAAAAGGAAGCAGAAAATTAATTCTTGTAAGTTATCTTTGATACTAAAAAGATAAAATAAATTTTGACTAAATTAAGAATAAATTAGACTAAGCAGGCTATATATTAAAATTTATCTACGCTATACCATTTAAAATGCTTTAAAGAATAAACAAGAAAGACTTACTGTTGCATACTTAGTTAGATAATAAGAAGTGTTGATTATTTAAAATTGGAGATTGAAAGCGATAATCAGAGTTTGAAGATAAAAATAATTATATTTCCTCTTTGAAAGTAGACTGGCTATAAGTATTATAGTTGAGGTTAGATATTCTTATAAATACAACAGGTATATTTAACTGATTTAATTTAGAAATGAGTATAATGATATATTTCAAGCAAGTGAAAGCAAGTTGAATACACATAAGTAAAGGATATCAAAATAGTTATTAATTTCCAAGCTTAGAGAATAGAAATTAATGTCCCATTATAACTTATCTGTGTAAGGTAGTTTAAGCGTTTAAAATTTAAACGAACTATTATTTAAATACATTTATTTAAATGGTCGTAATAATAACAAATGAAAGAATTGACGTTGATAGAAGATGAGTGGTCTTACGAAGAAGATTAGTTCGTCATTGAGAAAATGAAGCTGGCTAAGTTTTACTACAAGTGGACTAAAATTGCAAGGCATATTAATAAGATCTTTCACTAGAACTAGATAGTTAAAACTGACAAGCAAATCAAACGGAGATGGCTTTACGTTCTTCTTCCTTTAATTAACAACGAGTGGAATAGGAATCAAGCAATGCTATTTATAAAGATATCTTAAAAATATTAGCATTCAAGTAGAAGATACTGGAACAAGCTCAAGAAGGAATTCTCTCCGTACAGTTTCAAAATGCTCAAGTACAAATATAAATAGTTTCAAGTAATGAAAGAGGCTAAATTTATTATTCACCACAAAAACTTACAAGCGAACAAGGGAACTAATCAAAAAAAATTAGATAGCCTAAGCTATCTCTGTAAACAGCTTGAGGGCTTTATTTGAACGTTTTTATTTATTTTATTAGCATTTTTAACTAGTCATTGCTAAATATTTTTAATCTTATTCATTAAAACTTATCTGAAAATTCAAAATCTACTAAGAAAATAAAATCTTAAGTTTCAGCTGAGTTATACATATATGAGATATAATGAAATAAAGCCTCTTTAGACTAAGTTATTTGAAGTTACTGATAAAGATGATTAAATAAATAAAAATAGCTAGTTAGTTCTTCTAAGATGCTGCTTTATCTAAGTTTCTTTAAACTTCTTTTTGACACTTTTAACTTTATATGTATTGAAATAGATTCTTTCTTTATTAAGTTTTAGAGGATTTAAGCTTCTTCCTTTCTAATTAAGTATAAATTGAGCATCAGAATTGTTCATATAGCTTTAAAATGGTTAAAGATTGATGAATATCTTGAAAATATTAGGCTTAGAACATGAAATTAGAATAAGAGACTACAAATAAAAAACTATTTCTAGTTCCCAAAAGTATAAATATGCTCTTAAGCTAAGTTTTCAAGCTTACAATGATATCAAAGATTTAAGCCGCCTAAGGGAATACAGCATAAAAGCAAAATTTCATATCCTTAGTGTATGAATATGAGAAGAATGTTTATATCTAATACTAAATGTAGAGTTATAGTAGCAGAGAGGTAAGTATCCTTTTATACCTAACTTAATAAATCACTTATAAAGCATTTTCATTATAGCAATGAACACACTCTACAAAGAATACTTGAGATAAACATAACTATAACACCTTTTAGAAAGAAACTGGATGCAAAACTCTAATATTAAACTTAATATCTAATTAAAAAATTTAGATAAGAATTAAAGGTTTAGAAGTTAATGAACTTATTTACCTTTATGAGAAACTTAAAGAAGCAATAGCTAAAAAAATACTTAAAAGAAGAATCTAAATCTTATTAGTTGACTTAAGAAAAAGGCTTAAATAGCAAGGGATTATAAATAAAATAAAAGCTTAAAATAAAAATTACTTAAAAAAAACTAGTTGATTCGATCTATCAAGAGATACTTTGATACCAATAAACAAATTAAGAATGAGAAATTAAGTTGAAAGAAGAAATCATGCTATAGAGGAAAGCATACTTACTAAAATAAAACGTAGAGCATCGTGGTTGAGCTAATAATGCTGACACCACGTTAATTAATTATCTAAAAGTTATCATCCAAGCAAAACATATTTTATTATTATAAAGTCTATTTTACATTACTAAAGAAAAGGAAAAAATAAAAAAGTTCTATTTAAATAAAATAAGTAGGTTATGCATGAGAAATTCAAACCTAATTTAATTCATAAATTAAATCTATTAGGTATAGCTATCTCTTTAATTAATTAATTTTTGATATATCTATATTTTGCTTATTTAAAAATATACTAAGAACATATATAAAATCAATGAAACTACAAAACAAGTATCTTTATGCACCAAATAAATTTAAAAACTTCTTTAGCCTAAAAAAATTAGAAAGTTTGAATAGTAGAAGAGATATGTTTATCAACGAAAATACCATAAAGGAACTAGGTCCATCATAAATACTCCTAAATAAAGTTATAATATATGAAAGAAATATTCATACATAAGTAGATAAAATTAATATAGCTATTAAAATAAATTATATATAATTATAAAAAATTCAATATCTGCTTATTCACTCTTTTGATATTCGAAGCAATGTTAGTTTACAACTAGCAGATAATTGATTATGTTCCTTTAATCTATTATACTAAAATATTTTTATATGATAGGTTACTTCAACGAAAATTTTTAATTTAAAGTGGAAATTTAAAAAATTATGATTCAATTCAACTTTGGCTTAAATAAAAATTAAATAGGTATATTACTTAGTTCCCTTATATATTCTAACAGATTTTCTCTTTTTTATTTATCCTTTCTCATTAAATAAAACTAGGGAAGCTAATAGCTTGCTACTTGAATCTTTGATGATATTTATTAAACTTAAATTAACTAATATCTTCAGTTTCATTCATTTTTATTATATTATTATACATTTTTTAATACCCTAGTTTCTAGTTACATATGCTATATTTATTCAAACTCTTTTTACATTAGGCATTAATTATAAAGCATTAAATAGATCAATCTTTTGGCTTATTTAAATTCTAATTATATAGATATATTTCTTACAAAGGTTTGAAGAGAATAAATAGAGTTATATATAATAACAAGTAGTTAGCTGAAATGGGGATACTTCAATTATACAAAAGAGATAGAAATTCAGATTAGTTTAAAGCCTTTTAGATCAGCTATAGAGAAAGATTCGATAACAATCATTAATTTCCTAAGAATATAGATAATAATGAGAGTTCAAGTTACTTTAAATAGTCTTCACATTATCCTAAGGGTTACATATATCAGGTATATAAAATAAGTCATTTATATATATTTGAAAGAGAAATAAATTTTGCAGCATATTTCTAGCATGCTTCGCTACTAGAAGATTATATAAAGAACTAGCGTTTTGATAAGTCTGACTATTTATTTTAAAGGACATTTTATAAGCTATCAAATAGCATAATTATCTGTAAGCAGTCTAAGCTTCTAATTTTCAGAGTTTTTAAATAAAATAATTGGTAAATAATCAAGTTATGAGAAATTAAAAGCAGAAAAGACAAACAAGCTGGTATAATTCCTATATTACTGCTTGATAAAATCTAAAATATAAAATCTATGCAATCAACAATGAAAGAGCAACTTTAAATAAATCTAATTTACTCAATAGAATATTTCTATAGCATACTCTTCCTAAACACTCTTTTAGACTATCTCTTCTTATAATGTGACCTATTCATTTTAAAATATAGGTAAGGTAAAGTATGACAAAGATAGGAATTTTCATATAAATAAATGAATATTCACTATATCTCCATATTGGATCTTCTAAACTCAAATTTGACTAGGTTAAGATTAATTTTAAAGAAGAAATTTGCTTTAGCATATAAGGGCAAATAGCAAAAATCTATTTCAAAGACAAGTAAAACAAAGGTTTGAAGAAATAATAAAAATAAATAGTTAGTTTTAAATATAAAAGGGAAACAAACAGTTAATATAAATTATAAAAGCTACCTTAAGCATAATAAGCAATATCTAATTACATTCAAAAAAAAATTAGGTGATTCTAAATAAACCTTGTTAACTAGAGACTTCAATATAAATTATGAGGATTTATTTATTGATCCTAATTACCAGAATATGAAAGAATACATTCTACCTGTTTTGAAAGTTTTTAAATAAATATAAAAAAGGAAACAAAAGCAAAGCAAAAGTTTTATAGTATTAATGTAGTTAGAAGTTAAATCTCTATCATACTAGCATATAAACATATTAAATAGTAAAGTTTAAGTTTATTAGGTTTATATTTATAGTATTTTAGTATTAAAATCGATGATTACATTTAAACTTTTAACTACGTAATTATAATAAAAGACTGAGGGGTATGGAAAAATCTATTAAATTATGAAATAATATTTTTTGTTATTTTCATTGCCTTTTGCCTTTGATGAATTTAATAAGATAAAAAGTTTAAAATCATAAAATTTAGAAATTATAGAAGACGAAATTTTTTATATCTATATACATTGTTTGGTAAAGAGTAGTATTGAGATATAATGTTATAGCAATAAATTATATCTACATATTTGAACATTTTCAACTCTGGCAATTATCTAATTAAGTGGTGAAGCAAGACTTTCAATTTTTTTAATCTGTTCCTTTTAGTAATAAAAGCTTTAATTAGTTCTATATATAAATTAATCTTCCAACTTAGAACTAGCTAGATCTTTTATTTTATGATATGCTCAATGCCTTTAGACTAACTAATTAGAGGAAGGAGTTTAAGCAAAGTTATGATAAGCCTTAAAGATATTAGATAATTTTATTTTGAACAAAGCCCCTAAATAAGTATTTTTATTTGTGCTAGTGACTTATTTAAATTTTCCTGCTTCTTAGCTCTGTAAGTCTTTTGAGTTTTTACCTGAAGTGTATACAACAATTAAAATAATATTCTTAGAACGATATGAATAAGAACAGAAAATTTTATAGATTATATAAATTTGAGAATTTTACAAGCATTTAGCTTAATCTGCGTCTTTAGCAAAATATCTCTTTAAATTTTAAAGGAAAACTTAGGAAAATTAACATAACGAAGAAGTTAATTTTTATAAGAGGCATTATTACTCTTTCATTCTGTGTATTTTTCATAATTTTAATTAAAAATCTTATTAACTAAATCCATAAAGTCTTGATAAGTTTATTAATGGATAATAAAATCAAATATAAAATAACAATAATTAATTACTAAAACTTAAGAGAGTAACTTTAAATTAGCCTAAGAACTCAGAAGCTTCAATATATTTTTTAATTCTTAAGCTAAAATAAGTTCACTAACCAATTTAATTACTAGTAAGGTATTTATTGCTATAAATTCTTTTATTTGTCAGTTTTGATTATTTGATGCACTAATATTCAAAACAAAGTCATCATATACTTAACAATGTTTATTAAAATTGTATTACCTTCCTAAAAATCTATTTTTGCTTATTATTTAATAACTTGCTATCCTTCAACAATTTTAAGATAAAAATCTGACTTCAATTTTATACTTAAACTATTTTAGTTATTTCATTACAATTTTATAGCTTTCATGATCATTTAAGGTATTCTGTTATGCTAATACAAATCAAAAAATAATTCCATTTAGTTTCTTTCTAATTTTAATATTTATCGGTTTATTAATAATCATACTTAACCTCTTAATTTTTCTTCTTTGAACTTAAATTTCCAAATTCTTGCAAACTGAAATTTTTAATCTTTCTTTGTTCTTTTTTCATGTTCTAACCTAAACTAAATGTAGTTATTATATTATAATGTAATTATATTTTATAGATATAATACATGAAAGTATTCTATCATATGCTTCTATAAATTTACATATATCTCCTAATTAAGCTTGCAATTTAACTATCATAACGGAATTTTAAAGTCAAAAAAAGTCAATTTTCAGGCTTGCTTAACTCATTTACTTTGATTTATGTTTTAAATACAAAAATGTAGGTTTAAGAAAAGCACTTCGAAAATAAAATAAGGGAAAAAATAGTAAAGTCATACATGAAGTTTATCCCTTTAGTTAGATTGGTTATGTTTTCTGCTTCACTGTATAACTTACTACATTTAAACCTTAAAGAATTCACTGCTTACTTAGTCTTTACTTTGCTTATATCAGGACTGTAAAAGTTAATAAAAAGAATTAATAAGACTAAGAAAGTTAATATTATTCAGCTGATTGGAAAATTTCTGGTGGTTGCTATTTAATGATATGCATGCTTAATAGATTGGAGCAACATTGAAGATATAATAATCTCTTTCACTTTAATTAATATAATTGGAGTAGCTTATGGAAATTTCTGCTTATTTAGACCAAACTTCTAGATATTTTGACAACTGACAGCAAATTTGATTTTCATCTTAAGTATTTTTATCTAGTAAGCTTAGCATGTTGGGATTAAAATGTACCTGGCTATCCTTCTGAGCGCTTTAGTTACGTCCTATTAGATTTATGAAAGCCATAAAAAGATTGTTAGGCTATGACAAAAGAAGTATCTTTTCAAAGAAAGAGAAGCGTTTTAGAAGCTCCAAATAAACTAGCTAGACATGCAGTGCATTATCAAAGATGACTTCGCTTACTATATAAACGAAAGCCTATAACGCTTTACAGAGAGTTCTGATATTTTTAGTATTTTAAAGCAGTCAAATTACAGAATGCATGGAGAAAAAAGCGAAAGCTCTAATATCTACGAAGATATATAGAAGTATTCTTATCAAAGTACAAGGAAGGTTAAACATTTTGGGGTAATATCAATAATAGATAAGAAAAATAACTAAAGCTAATACTGTGAATTATATGGGTAAAATGTACACTATAAAGGAGAGCAAATGGTGCTTCTAAGTCTAAAGAACATCACTTGAAGTATATTAAAGGAAAGGAAAATAATAGAAAACAAGTACAAAACTTTACTAATACGTTCTTTTAACCACGAAATTAGACATCCTGTAACTAATATGTAGCAGTTGCTAAACTCTGCTATCGAACTTGTTTAAAACTAAAACGATAATGATATTACTAATATTCTGCTACTCGAAAAGCTCAAATTGCTCTAGTAAGAATCTACTTACTTACTAAATTTGTCTAAGTAGATTACTGATATAACTGAAATTCAATCCAGTACCTTTAGACTTAATCCTTAGGAATTTAATTTGAGAAAATTGATAGACAAAAGTTTTAATATCATAAAGACATCAGCTGTTAGAAAAGGACTATAGTTGAAATCTTAAATTGAAGTAGCTGAAGAAAATATCTTAGCTGATAAATAAAGAATCAAGCAGATACTTCAAAACCTGCTTACAAACGCTGTTAAATACACTAAGTTTGGCATGATAATTATCAGAGTATCTTATTCAAAGTGTTTAGCTGATTGCTTTGATGAAAGCGAGGATATTTTACAATTTAAAAAGACACTCAGAAAGAAGCTTAAATTTCAGGTTATAGACACAGGAATAGGAATTAGTTCAGAAGATTAGGAGTAACTATTTATTTTATTCGGATCTGCTAGTTAATAGTTAATAAACTTAGAAAGACCTAAAGGAATAGGCCTTGGATTATACTTATCCTAGCAGTTAGCTTAGCAATTAGGAAAAAATAAGTTGAGAGTTAAGTCAAGTCCTTAAGGAACTACGTTTACATTTAATGTTATAGTATCATCCATTAAGATATACCCATCCTCCTTCAATTAATTATATACCGATGATGACTTATTAAAACGATCTCCACAAACTAGGATGCTAACTTAGTTTAACTTTTAGGAAAGCTTTGAATTACTTGATAGGAAAGAGCTATAAAAAATAAAAAAGCAAGTAAAGAGGAATATTAGAAGTGAGAAAACCTCAAAAAGATGCTAGTGCATACAAATATTAATAGTTGACGATTCAGAGCTCATTTGCTAACTTTTAAAAGAGACTTTAATCAATTTTAGAACTGCTGAGGCTAAAGATGGATAAGAAGCGCTTAAAGCTGTCAGAAGATAAATGTTAAACGAATGTTGCTAGATGTTTCAGTTGATGATAATGGATTGTGAAATGCCCTTAATGGATGGATGAACAGCCACAAAAAGAATTAGAAAACTAGGATACAATGGACCAATATTAGGTCATACAGCATATCAAAGCCAATAAGATATTTAAAGATGCCTATAAGCAGGAATGAACGAAGTTCTTGCGAAGCCTTCAAAAATTAATGAAATATTGAACATGGTAGAAACACTGAGAAATGTTCACACTACTGTCCTTCCTCAGTTCTCTCCTCAATCAATGACAAGAATCAAAACTTTTTCAAAGTTTATGCAGAAGAAAATGATGCACAATTTTTCACCTCAATATAGGGTTGAGATGAGAAAGCCGAATAGGAATAAAACAGAAATAGAGCAGCACCGTAGATAATCATGTTCGGAGTGTGCTAAAATAAGAGAATCGAAGTCTTATAATTGATTATAATATAATTATTAACCTTTGTTAACTAAACATGGAACACATACAATAGATAAATTTACTTAATTAAATTTAAAGCTAATAGCAGAATGTAATTGTAAGTACTCTATAAGTAATAAAAATCAAGTTAGCAGTTGAAAGTCTAAATTAACAATTTTGCATTATTTGCTTGCTTTTCTTCAAGCATTAAGTTGGAATTTCTCTTTTAATTTAAAAGTAAAAACTACGCTTTAATGCTTAAAAGCGTAAAATTAAAGAATGCTTTTACCTTTAAAATAAAAGAGAAATTTCCTAAAGAATATACATAGAAAGATTTATTTTAATTTAAAAATTAACGTTAAATCTGATTTAAAGTAGTTGATTCTTTTCATTTTGAGAGAAACTATAAAACAAAATTTCAATTAAAACCTTTAATCTGAAGAAGCTAGAAAATGAGCGTTTATTTAAAGTAGAAAATTAAATTTTACAAGTAACTGTAAAGAAAATACGAGCTAGCCGTCAAATAGTTAAATAAATCCTTTTTTTATTTTAACTGACCTGAGCATTTAATTAACTCTAATTCGTTATGTCAGCTACTAAATAAACTCTTATAAATAAATCTTAATATTATCTTCATAGTAAAACTAAAAGCTTGAATAATTAATTTAAAGCTTAAAATAAAAATACAGTGCTTTTTAATTTTATAGAAGAGCAATAAATAAAATTATAGGTACTAGTGTTTGCTAAGTTTAAATAGACTTTATTATATTTAGTATAAAGCAAAGTTTATTCTAATGATAGTTAAAAGCAGATGGTAAGTCTATTCTTTTCAGGAATAAAAGAAGCTAATTTTTAAATTTTTAAAGTACTACTTACATTAACAATTTTCACTTCTAAGTCTTAACTCTCTAATTTCTTATCTATATTTTAAGATAGAGTTCATCAATTAAATTTTATTTTAACTCTACAAACTCAAAAAGTAACCTAATAAAGGTACAAAGGTTATTAAATTAAATAAAATTTGAGAGAGTTTTCTAAACCAAAAAAAGGGATGAGATAGTTGAAAGCAAAATACTATAAATATTAAAAAGCTTGCATATAGCATAAGAAAATTGAAAATATACCAGAAGTCATCAAATAAGAAATACAATAATTCTTAGTTACCAAATAAGATACCTTCTATCTTAAATTTAACTTTAGTATACTAAAATTTATTTTATTTTATGTAGTAGTCTTTTTAATTTTAATGCTATTAAGTAGTTCAAATATAATAAAAGAGAAATAAAAACATATTTTTTAGAAAATCTACTATATAAAAATTGTAAGCATAAGACTATAAAATTATCCTGATTACTGATATTTTCAAGGCTAATTTCTCGAGTTCGAGGCTAATTTAAAGCAGATAAAAGGAAATAAATAATAATATTTATTACTCATTTACATTCCTTAATTTAGTGTAATGAATATAAGCAATCTTAGAGGATTAAGGGATTCTAACAATTTTAATTCTTAAGAGTAAAAAATTTTCTATTAAAATAGAAAAGATTAATAATTTCTGAAAACTACTATAATTCTTAAGTTTAAGCATTTATTTGCCAAACCTCTAGAAACTTTTTGTTCATTTTAATAGCAAAAATTTATTAAAGAGCTAATTGTAATTTAAACAAATAAGAAAATAAGTTAGGTTACTAAATAAAAAAGTTCTTATTTATAAATCTTATAAAGAATAGACAATAAAAATGAACTAAGTTTATTTTAACTTTATAAGATAAAGTATAATAAATTCTTTTTAAAACTGGTTCTAATATCTGGAAGTTAATTATGACAATTTAAAAGTTTGATGAAATATTAGGATAATTGATGCTAATAATTAACCTTCAATTTTTAAATGAAATCAAAATATTAAAAAAGTTAAGAGATTTAGTTCTATCAAGCTTCATATATGATACCCATACTAAAAATTTATATTTGGACTATTAACCTAGCCTGATTTATGAGTGCTAATTTATTATAAACAGAATAATTCTAATTTTGATAAAAAGCTAGAATGTGATTTAAAGATTTTGAGTATCCTTTAGAAATGTTTTCTAAAACTAGTAATAAAGAATTAGGTAAATGAAATAAAAGCAATCATTTCAATTTGAAATAACTATGTATGATGTGAATGGTTTTAAAGTAGTAAGCTTAATATTAAAATACTTAAATAGCTATTTCATTTAATTATTCTAAATGCAATGAATTCTGGTGTTGACGAAGATTAGAATTATCAATCCATTTATTTTTATAAAATAATAATAGAAAGCTGTATCTAGTCTCATATGCATATGTCCATCACTGATAGCATTTTCACATTATTTTCTTTGGACTCAATCACGCTAATTAAAGTTTCTGGAGAAGCAGGTTTCTGAAGGACCATATCCATACCTGATTAAATGCATCTTTTAATATCTTCTTCACAATTATAAGCTGTGTATCCTATAATCCTTCCTTTGTAGCCTAATTTCCTGATCTAAAAAGTTGCATCTCATCCATTTAGAATAGGCATTTAGCAATCCATTATAACTTGGTAAAATTCTTTACAGCATTAACTACTCATTCTCTCAACGATCCTCTACAAAGCTTCTTATCCATCTCTTGCTGTTTCGGTTAGATAATTCTCCAATATAATAGTTAAAATATTTCTAATCATTTCAGCATCGTCCACTATTAAAATTTAACTACACTTACATTTTACTTTGATACTCTACAGAGTTTTATTCTTAAAAATAGGAACTTAGATATTTGAAAGTTAGATCTACTAAGAATAAATTTCATCTGTATGCTTCTTTATTATTATAGGCTTTATAGTTGTTTAAAGTTCATTATACTCCTCTTTAAAATCCTTTACATAGAATGAAAAGCTTGTTCCTTGTTATGACTACGAACTTACTTTCATCTATTAATTCCCTAAATACTTAACTATCTAATTACAAAAATAAAGAGGTAATCCTGCACCTTGAGGTTTATCTAAACTAAAGCTTTGGTCCTTTACATTTGCAAATAATTGAAATAAAGTACTTTGCTTGGACTTTTAAATCCCAATTCCGCTATCTTAAACCTTAAATTTGATGAATTAATTTTTTGCTTTAACTTTCAGTTTTATAAAGCCTTACTTTGTATATTTGACTGAGTTTAGTAAAAGAATCTTGCATACTTGTTAGATCCTCATTCAATCTTAACATATATCTTCAGGAAGATTCGCATCATATTCTTTTATTATTTTAATTTTCTAGCTTCTAGTATATTTCTTAGCAAAAGAGTACAAACTTTTCATCAGATCGCTTAGTTTAAACTTAGATATGTCTAATTTTAACTGATCGGATTAAATATCACACAAATCCTTCATCTGATTCGAAAGATTCAATAAGTTATCTGTTTCTATTTTAATATCATTCATGTTTTGTAGAACCAAGTCGATTTATTTAGTCTGTATATTTTACTTTAGTAAATCAATGAGACTTAAGATATTCGTGCAAGGATGTCTGACTTCATGGGAAAACTATCTAATGAAAATAGTCTTATAAATGTTCTGCTGTATCTGCCTTTCCAGCTTTTAAAAGTCTGTAACATCAATAAAGTTTAAAATTGTATTTTTTTTCTAATTCAACTCTAAGTTTAAACCTTGAACCTAAAAAATTAGGCTACGGTTTTAAATTTAGAGTTCGATTAGTCCAAAATCCTGAGAATGCTGCTAGAAGTTTTCAATATATTATATCAAGTCTAAAATGAATTCATTGTTGACATCGCTTTGCTGATTTAAGTTCTCTACATAGTATTTAGACCTAGCAAGTATTTTGAAAATATCCTCAGATTTGAATTTTTCCTCAATGGTTTTATTTTAATAGATTACTTTATTTTTAGATATTATTACTATACCACACTATGAAGACTTTGCTATAAACTCCCACTGGATTCTTTGCTGCTCGATTTCTTATCATTAATGAAATAGCTGCTAGTTATCCTGCTCTGTAAATCAGAGAGAAAAACCGGAGATAAACAAGACTATTAACTAAGCTATGGTTAAGTGACGGTTTGATTCCGTAAAGTATCCTTTATATCAACATAAGACTACTCATCCGCTGGAAAATAAAACATAGAGAGTTATTTGGAGTTTAAAATTCCTCACAGCGTAATTTCCTCAAATAGATGCTATTGTTGTAAAGTATAAAATTCCAATTACAGCATTTTAAGGTTACTCAGTTGTTGTGATGAAACCATTAATGTAAGTAGTTAGAATGGTTGACAAGGAAATCATCTTACAAACAAATTCTGATTTATAACTAGAAATTCAACTAGTTAGGAATGAAAGAAATCTGATAGTTGCTACTACCTTAGGTTTCGATTCCTAATTTACCATAAAAATATATATCAAAGCTATAAAAGCAAAAGAAGTTGTATAAGGAGATATTTGTTTAACAAAAGCCTAGACTCTTCTATAGTTGAAATCTTTATAGTTTTTATTTTCATCCATCTTTAGTATTAAAACTTCTATCTAGATTTATTTCTAGAAAAGGAATAATTAAAAGCATCTTTAAAGATTAAAAATCTAAGTTTAGCTCTCTTTTTATCTCCTTAATTACTACAAATCACGACTGCCTCATAATTTAGATACATAGCATCTTATTTAATACCCCTAAGCAACTTAGAAATTAAATTGTAATCATTATGTTATCAGTTGAAGTTATAGGATAATAGAAGCTAATGAACAAAACTTGATTTGCTTTATGCAATAGAGGAATTTAAAGGGAAATTCTAGATAATTAATGCTTTCGAATATTTTGAAATAATTTAAAGCTTTTAGTAAATAATATGTAAGTCAAGAGTATTGAGTAATATCCACCTGCACGCTAAAAAATTTGATTTTTCTTTATTAATATCAATAGAATATCTAAGATCCGTCTAAAATTTCTGACTTGATTAAAAATATCTAGGTTGAATATATTTTTACCTTCACAATATAGCTTAATATTAAATCTCAGAACAATGCTTAACTAAACTATTGAAAATAATAGTTTCCCAGATATAATTTTCTATTTTGAAGAATTTTCAAAAGTCACTAAATACTTTATTTCACTTTAACTTCTAACTAGACAGGATTGAACTAAATATAGAGATTAAGGTTAAAAGATATAAGCAAAATTACCAAAAGGAATTTATAAGTCTTTGCTGATATTATAATCTAATTGCTATAGTAATAATTTCTCATTATAAACATTCTATACGCATTTCAAGCTTAAATACTTGTATAAACTTTATTTTAAAACAATTTTCATGCTTTAAATCCTAAACTAAGCTATCTAAAAACTAATTACATCAAAAGTTTACTTTTGATAGTGTCGTTCTTTAGTTTTTAATTAATTGAATAATGCAAGTTTTATGAACTTTTTAAGTTGTTAATCATTAGACTGCTTATTATTTTTACTTAGAGTATTTCTAAACATATTAATTTGCAAAATTCTTTTAGTTCGTATGAATTTAGGGAAAAAGCTATTAGAAAACTCTAAGAAACTAAAATTACTTAGTTAAAAGATTTTACTCGTCTGAATTTTTTATTTTTTGTCTTTTATTAAAGACTAAATTTTGATTTTTGGTTTAAAATGGATTGAATTAGATAATTTCAGTATAAAGCTTTTCAGATCTGAAATTGAGTATATTGTTGATTTCTTTTTAGATGGTTTAAATAAATAAAATCTATCTATTATTTATTAGTGATATATAATCGAACAGATCATTTATGTATGTGACTCTTCTTTCAGTGTCATTTTGAGTTTCTTATTCTTGGAAGTTAATTATCTAATAAAACGAATAAGAATTGAAAGCTTTCTTATATACTCATTTTGTCCAAAATTATAATCTTTCTTTCAGATATGAAAATATATGATTATCCACCACCGATAATATAACTAGTTTATAGTGCATTTATTATGAACTAAGTATGACATCTAGTATAACTACACTTAAATCCATGATATTTACTTTAAAGTAAATAACTCTTCCTTCTTAGTAAGCTGATTCAATCCTTTTAACTTATTTCTTGACTGGTATCAGTTTTACATACTTTAATCCTTAAAGGTAAAGGATTAATTAAGGATTTCATTATTTCCTCTATAAGTTTATTAGCTTATTTTAATAGTCTCTATTATATTAGCCTAGTTTATTTACTTTCTCTTAAACTGCTTCAATCAAATTAGATTTATCATTTATTCGTATCTCATTTATTAAAGCCTCTCTTCTTATTTTTATAAAGACTACTTGAATTTTATAGCTATTAAGAGGAGAAATAGTTAATATATAATATGTATGAAAAAGCAAAGGATATATGAGTAATTAAGCAGTCTAGTAATAAAGGAAAGTATTAGAAAGATCAATATTAACTCTGTTTACATAAGGTATTTCAGATAAAAACAGCTGTCATTTATAAGATAAAATTTAGAATTGTAAACCTATTAAATGAGACAAATTAAGTCAAAGTAGTTGAAAATAAAGATTAATGCTTAAATTGATACTCTTAGAGTTACTAAATCAAAAGATATTAACTCTATTTGCTTTAGATCTTCGATATAAGCAATAGATAAGTTTATTACATCAAGAAGCCCATAAAATCTAGCTTAAAGCTAGTTATATTAAAGGGTATATCTTCATAGTGAATTGTAAATATAGTAAATACCTTTAATTTTAAATATACTACTAGGATTTTAGACTTATAGTAGTTTCTTTAGGATCTATTAATAAATCTTAGTAATATTTTAGAAATCATGCTTCTCTTAATAAAAACAAGCTTGATTAGGCTAAATAATTATAATGCATCTATTAATAAAATTGATAACTAGCTTCATGTAAATTGTACTCTTAAAACTCAGTTGTAATTGAGCTAAAAAGCCTTATAAAGTAAAAGAGAGAAAAGTTTGAATATCTATTGGGGGTTGTTGGAGTTAAGTATGATATTGGCTTTCTATGTATTTATGCTGATTTCTTCATTGGAAATAAGCTAAAAACTAAGAAATTTTAATGCTTATACTGGTTAAATAAAATTTATACCTTAAAAAACTAAGCACTCATAAAAAAATTAATAGCAAGCTTATTCTTATAGTGTAAAACAGAGTTTAGAAATAGATAGAATGCTAAGTAAAGTATTCTGGGGTGTATTATAAAAGCAATATATAACTAAACGGTCTCTCTAACAAATTTTTAACCTTCCCTTAAATTGAAAATTTGCATAAATTAACTGATATAGATTTCTCTGTAGATACTTTAAGTTTAAATATCCTTTAATTAAGTTTATAAGCAAAGCAGCTGATTATTAATTAAGATCAAAGCTTATAGTATTAATTGAAGCATCTTAGTTATAAAGCATAGATACATTCTAAAAATATTTGAGTTTCAGATTTTAAATTCTTATTGATTCTATTACTAGAAGCTTGCCAAGCTTTCCTTTTTTCACACCTATTTAATCTTCTTCGTTAATTAAGATTAGTATAATACTACAACAGCAACTTTTTCTTATATTAGTTTGAAAGTTTTTCCACTATCCTCTTGGAACTGAACGAAGGTAAAGATTTAAAGTAAAAATACAAAAAAGGTATTAAGTTAATGAGACCGAGTATTAGTATTATAACATGATAGTTAAAATCTAAATTGAATGTATAGTTAATAAAAGAGAAATAGGTAAAAGATAATTGAAATTCGTATATCTATTTTAGATCTAAGCATCTATCATCTATCTAATTTTATTCCTTTAATAGATTTAAACTAATAAACTTGATTTTCTTATAAATGGCTACAATCTTCTAAAGGATAGAAAATTTTCTAATAATAGTCACATTGTTTTTGCTTAAGTTTAAGAAAAAGAAGCTTCCACTTTATCATAATAATTAAAAAACTAAGCCAACTCAATATTATAGCCAATTATAAAGACAAAAATAAAAATATCAGAAATGCTAAGGCTATTATATTAAGTTAAGGCTAAAGCATCATAAAAATATTATTTTATAAAAGCTTAGAAATTATAAAATTAGGTTCTAAAATCAATAAGCTATAATAACTTGAAATTTATTAAATGGAATCTAAACCAAAATGCCTTAATTGTCTAAACTGCTTTGATTAATAGAAGTACATTCCTATGATTATTTGTGAATAGAAACACTCTTATTGTTTCTAGTGCTGCTTGTAGATTTATAATAAGAATAAATATATTCAGTGCAGTATTGATGGGTTTATTAATCAATAGAGTCCTGAGAATTTAGATATGAAATAAATTTTCATTTTGCCATAAAAAAATGAAAATAGCGTTAAAGATTGCATTTATCATAATAAGAAGGAAGAAATTTACTGCTAAAGCTGCAAAATACAAATATGCTCTCAGTGTTCTGATATTTACCACTAAAATCATTAAGTATTTCATATTAAAAACAGCTATTAACAGCTTTTTACTGAGATAAGTTAGTAAATAGAGCAAGCACAGAAATTAAGTGGAGATTTCTAAAGAAATTTTAAGGGATTAGAAGTCTAAAAGCAGCTTTTTCAGTAAAAAGCATTTGCTTACTTGCAATAAATTGATTAAGCGTTTATCAACTATTAAGTACATTTAACATCAGTATAACAATAATTGAAAACAAATTTTGAAGTACGAGCGAAACCTTTTCAAGACAGTTTGGATTAAAAATTAATTGAATTGAATCAGAAAATCTAATAAATTTTGTCTCTAAAACTTCCAGATTAAGAAAATAATCCTTAGAAAGATAGTTTAGAAAAGCTTTTTACTTTGAAATAAGAAATTGTCAATATGATTAAGCATATAGATCGACCTGCTTAGAACTTTGACTTTAATTAAATTTAAACATAAGAGCAAATTATATAGGAAATTTAGAAAGGTATCTAACAATTATATTAATCACTCGGTATTGAATAATTACCCTAGATCTAGAAAAGCAATTAAATGCTAAATTAAGCAACTATAGTTGAGCTTTAGTGTTAAAACCGTAAATCAGAAGCTTTTAAGTTCGAAGCTGATAAAAAGGATTTATCTTAGCATCAATTGAATTAAAAAATGGAATTAAAGATAAGTCAGAATCGTCCTGAATATTCTGCAAAAATTCTAGAGCTATTAAATAAATAATAGATTTATTGGCCTGGAATGAAAATACCTATAGTAATTCGAGTTTAAAACATCGGTTCAAAAAAATGAAATGCAATGGAAGTTTAAATTAAAATCAAAAAGATAGAAAACATATCTTGCCCCTTAGCATCTACTGCTTCTGATAGTGAAGTAAATGGGTTATGCAATGATATTATAGTACCTTCTCCACCTGTAGAACTAAGTTAAAGAGAAGATAATATTCTAGCATTTGACTTTTTTGCAGAGTTTAATGGAAAGCAGATAAGTGAGATAGAATCTTTAAAAGTTATGGCTTCATAGCCATTAATTGTTATGCAATAGATATAGAAGGTTATCGTTCCAGTTGGCCAATTCTTTTAAATAGATCTGCAATTTTAAAATAAATCTAACTTAATATGACCTCCATGTATGCTAAAATGTGTAAACGATCCTAAGTAGCTTTACGAAGTTAAAAACATTCAACCTTTTTAACAATTCGTAGTAAAAGTAGAAATGAAGGCTCCTATGAATTTAGGGGAAGTGAAAACTATGTGGAGATTTGCACATTAAAATATTTATTTTGGACCTATGTTCGAAGTAATTTACTAAGTTTTCGATGAGAATATTATGCAAATAAAAAATATTAGTGCAAAATATAAAATCCATTGTCAGGTTGCAAAAGAGATCGTCGATTTTATATAAAAAGATTCTATCTTTCCATAGCATGAAATAGAATTCGTGAAGCTTAGGATTGAAAGTTAGAATCTTTAGAATTTCAAACAAAAGGCTCATTTGTTTGCATCTAAACTTTATTAAAAACTTAACTTAAATTAAATTTTAGTTACTAATAAATATTGAACTGAGATAAAGAAAGTCAGAGGAATATACAATTTTTATTATTTATTTAAAAAAGCATAAAAACATGCTGAAAGACTATAAACGTAGACTAGAGCTTATTTTATAAGAGGTATCATATTCACTACAATCTTGTTTCCAATTTCAAATTAACTTGGCTAGATATAATATAAAATTCTCAAAAAATATCCAAGATAATTTGCACTAGAACTAGCATTAAATTTTATTACATTAACTTGTATTAATATACACTGATAAATTTCTCAAAGGCAATATTTTGCAAATTTCTAAGTTGGAGATAGGATTCTATATATCTTTTTACTGTTTATAACTATCTTATTTCAAAAAATCGCTGAAGCTGTTCTTATGATAATAAGATATTATTTTAAATTTGGTTTTAAACTTGATGGCTTGTATGCATATTCAATTTATTCTTACTAATAAATAAAAGGAGAGTAATGAAAATTTAAAATCTGCTTATTAAAATATTTCACCTTCAACATTATACGAAAATTTAAAAGTAAGTATTAGACTTTTATTATGCTGTTTATTACTTTTATCAAAGAATTCAAATTAAAAAATTTATAATATAAATCGAATATGCAATTTAAGCTTTGTAACGCTTAAAATATATGATGGTTAAACTTTTTTTAAAACTATCAAGCTTAGTATTTATTAGCTATATAATCTTCCAATTTTCTATAAATCTAAGATTTAAAATTATTTCTGTTAACTGAAGTATAAAAATTAAGTTGACTTTAACTTCTTTAAACTATTAGCATAAGATTTCTAAGTTAGAAAGTTTACCTAGCTGAAGAATTATAAATAAAAGGATCTTCTTAGTTATCTAAAGCCTTTAATTAGTTTAAAGTGAGAATTTATATTGATTTTTTAGTAAATTTAATATAGAAAACGAATATAGCTCTACTTAGTAAATTTTCATTAACAATCCTTTGAGTTTCTGAATTAGGAAGTATATTTTCCTCTAGAAATAATACTGGCATGTATTCTCTTTTGAGCAAATTAATAGGTATTATCTATTGTATTGCTATTAGCTGTGAAACTAATGTCATTACTCTTATTTTCTCTTACAGATACTAAGCTTTTGTTTCTGTCAATTCAATAGATAGTAAATCTGCCTAGATAATATAAACTTATTCTTATAGTAAAAAATTACAGATCTACTAAGAGAAAAACTAAGAGTTTCTAAAGTTAATTGCTATGATCTCAGACTTTTATTTAATTTGTTTAACTTAATCTGAGCTATTTTTAAATAATGACCTGTCAAGCATTATAGCGAAGAATATTAAACATGCCTTTATAAATAAAGTGTTATTCCAAGTTATATTGTATATTTATCTCTATTCTATAATGTTCTAGAGTATTTTAATAGAAGATATCCCTCTAGTTTCAATATCTCTACTTTAGATTTTTACTTGTTTACTCATCTTTACTATCTATTTTTATCTTTTTTATAACACTAAGAAATTTATTTCGAGCAACCCAATCATTATTTATAGGCATTTAAATCAATTTACCTCGAAAAAGGCGAAATTTACGATAGACATACTAAAATAATTATGTCCGAAGTAATGAAAATATCTTTACAGAGTAAATTCTTAGTTTACATATATGAGAGTTATAAGGAATGATTTCTGAATATAGTAGCCTAATTCTAGAAAAAGGCAGATTTTAATAATTTGAAATGAAGATTTTAAAAGCTAGATAAAGTTATTTACAGCTATAATTATATTTGATCATTCTTATTATAAGTGGACTTCCAAAAATATATCAAAACAGTCAAATATTCCTTATTGCCTACATTTATTATGGCTTTACCGCCTTTTATCTTATAGCTTAAAGTAGAAAATCATATAAAATTAGGTTAAACCAATTTTTTAAAGAAAGTTGTTATTTTAGCCAATAAAATCCAAAATTTATAGCAATTATGAATAAATGTTGAGTTAAAGGTTATTTGGATCACAATTATTAAATTTAATTTATAATAGATAACTTGAATATAAATAGCATGCTTTTCTATATTATCTATCTAAAATAATAGAAATAGCTATTAATATAGAATATGAGTAAAATTAGTAATTAACATCAAGGATAATAAAAATTAAGTAAGTCTAACTTAAAAATAATTTGATTAAGGTAAATATTTTAGGAAGGCTTTTTATAAAGAGATATATCAAGCTTCAATTTATATTATGAAGGTAGGAATATAAAGTAAGCACATAATTTGATAATTTTTTGTCTATTTGATCTCTTTCGATAATATGATAATTAATATTGAATTTATGGAGATACTTTAAATAACTTGAATACTAGTATTTAATTATAAAAGTTGTGTTCATCAAATGATATCAAGGTATGGATTTTTTCTTCCCTAAGATAAAATTCTAAATTATCTCTTGCTTTTTCTAGTCCCATTCATCTCTTTTACCTTCTTATTGCTTTGCTTATGAACTTGAATTTTGTTTTTTTTTCTGGATAAAATTTTGGATAATTTCTTGCTTCTAAACCTTCCAATTTTCTTGATTCGTATCCTATTTTTAATCAGAATCTATACTTGACCTTAAGTTCTTCACTTATTAAGGACTTAGGATAATTTAGCAAGGAGAGGCTGAATAATCTTTCGATTAATTCAAAGAAGAGAGGCATTCTTAATTAAGATACGTAGTTAGGCTTTAATGAGACTAAAAGCTTTGATTTAGATTCTATTTCGAAGTGTTTATTTTTAGTTTATTCTTTTTTAAGCGAATCTAAATGATAAAAATTTTACCTTTGGAGTCGTAGCATAAATCTTCTCATTTCCATTACATTAGCTTTAAATCTCTTTCTGGGTTTTCACTCTTTCTTAGCTTTATTCTAGTTCTTCTTGTTTTAATATGTTTAGTTTATATTCTTATTTATCATGCTGAACTTTTTCTTAAAATAACTTTGAATCTTCTTTTTATATATTAGAGCTTGGGGTTTTAACTTTGGGAAGAAATTGAATTTTTTTATCTTTAATCTGATTAATATCTTTCCTTTTTTGTCCAAATTTAAGTTTTGAAGGAGTATAAGCATTCTTTTGTATAAATTTGAACTTTTTCTCTGATCTTTGCCTCTCATTTTTTGTTGTTTAAGGAAATTAATTGTCTTAGGAATTTTTAAGATAAGGAGATATACTTTGCACTTTACTGCTTGATTTAGGGGATTATTAAGATAAAACCTGCATTTATTTTTGGGGAAATACATTCTGATTGTTCTAGAAATCGTACGAAAAACTAGGTCTTTGCTTATATCTCGTCCGTATTCTATTTTCTGGTAAAGAGTCTTTCAAATATTTTTAAGGAATTTTGGATTAGTTAGTCTGATTTTTTTCTAACTAAAGGTTTAATGAAGGTGAATCTTACGTGTCCTCGCAAGTTTTGAGGTTTTACTACCTTTAGTTTTTTTCCTTACTTTTTCTAGCCTTTAATTTTTTTTCGGAATTAAAGTCTTCGTTCTAAAGCGAGCTATTTTATTATAAGATAATTTCCTACATCAATATATCTTAATCTAAGTTTATATGGGAATGCCTTCTATTTATTTTAGTCTTCCTTTTCTTTTATCTATTCTTATCTTAGTTATCTATTTACCTTTCATTTATCAATTGTTCTAACTACTGATTAAATGTAAAATTAACAGCTGTAGAGCTATGGTTTTAAAACTTCTTCTAAATTTGAAATGACTCATATGTTTCTTCTTTCGAACCTTAATTTATTGAGTATTTCCTCTCACTTCTTATTTCTAATTTCGATTTAATAAATTTAAACCTATTCTTTTTAGTTTCGAGAGATTGATTTTCCTACTAATCATCTCCTTTCGTATTTATTTAAATTTGATTTAAACTACCTGAGAATGTCAGACTTAAGCTTCAGTTTTTTAGATTAATCATATAATATTTACTTTTCCTTCCTAGTATGAAGTTAACCTCAATACATTTAATATTCTTCTTTCCCTGGAATAGTTTTTAGCTAAAAAATTACTTGAAATTAATTAGAATCTAATCAACAGTTTCATCTGCTGCTTATTCATATATAAGAGAGTTGTTGGAGTTTCGGCACGTGGTTATACAGTACTGTAGCTTATCAATATCTTAATTTATTATTTCGTGAATATCTTTCTTGCTTTTACCTTATTTGCAAGCTTTTGCCACGTCGGTTATTAAAGTAAATTTGTCTTGTCTTTCGGCATTTTTGTGCATTTAATTTTTCTATCAGATTTGGGTTTTTTCTATCTGCACATTTTCAGAAAGATTAACAGTAACAGTTTCATACTTAGTTTTTAGGACTGAAATTTACTCTTCTTTAGGTTTAATAAACTACTATAGAACAAAATAGGATTTTCATATTTTGCAGAAGTCCAAAGCATCTAGACATTCTTATGCAGTCATTAAGGGAATGCAAATATCTGAGTTTTTATAAGCCACTTTCAAAATAAACGCAGGATAAGGTTTATTTTTAGCTTCCACTTTATTAAAAAGCTCTATAATCTGCTTCTTCTCAACAGGTTTAGTCTTTATAACTCCTTTTTTATCTGAGAAAATTATCTAATCTTCGTTCAATTAGTTCTAAAACAAAGTTTTTGGTATTTTAAACGAAAAAAATTGGTTCTGCGCATATGTGTAAATAATAGAATAGAACTCCATTTCTTTAAAATTTTCAAGACCAGAATATAGAGAAGAATTTTCAAATTGCTTGCTTTTATTAATTCCCATTTTTAATTTATAGAGTGGGAAATGTTATTACTACTAAATTTAAAAGTTATACTTTCTAATCACTTCACTTAAATAAAAGTTGCTATTAACGGGAATAATTTTATGTATCTTTCTTAGTTTAAATATGAATAATTGTCTTCATTCCTTATTTTCTTGTAATGTGCAGAACAGCTTTCTTGTTGATATTAAGTATAAAGATTATTTTCCATCTAAACTGGCTTTTGCTTTTAATAATGTAAAAGCAAGTATCTTAGCCACTTTCATGTCACTATTGTGATTATAATACTGAGGAACAAAATGATTTCACTTAAAATTATCTATATATCACTACTTTTTGCTATACAACCTTGAAGATTATTTAATTAACAAGTAGTATCATTTATTTTAAATTAAGGTCTAATATCCAATATTTTCTTTATTTTAAGCTCTCGAAACAATTTTCATTTCGCTTAAGTTGTCAATTTTCCTAACTATTCCTTTAATCCTTATCTATAATTTTAGACTCAACTTAATAATTGGACTAACAAATTATTTTGTTTTCTTCTTTTCTAGTTAAAAGATTCATCTTAATCGTTTATACGGTAAAAGGAAAATTGATATATATCCTTAGTGATTTTCATATTTCTTATCACTTGAGAGTAATTTGGAAGCCTTTATTTAATTTAATTGTATGATAGATTCAAATTTTCTACTAAGTATAAGATAGAAGATATTCAAGTTATGTGAGAATAAATAAATTCAGGTAAGTAATAGTTGTATTAACTCCGTTCTTTGTAACAGTCAACATTTGACTGTTTTAAATTATGCTAAACAAGTGTCTTATTATTTAGCTATTTACTTATATGAGAACTTTAACTTGTTAACTAATAGATCTTAATGATCTTGCTTTCGAAACTTTATTAATAAATATATCTAATATAAATATCTTAGAATAGTTGATTAGAGTTACTTATTATTTTAGACTTCATGCGACCTTTAACTATTTTATTAAAGCTAGGTATTTTCATACAGTATATGATATGAAATTCGTTTACCTGCTAGCTTAATTTGATATTGCTCTTTTCAAAAGACCTATTAAAAGTTAATTTCTAAAAAATTTATTTATAATATCTTAATTAAAAATAGATAGATTCTTCAATATCTAATTAATAGCAAGCTGCTTAGTATTTATTAAATTGTTCTTATTGATACCTTTAAAATTTAGTCAAAGAGGAATACAGAGAGTTAAGTGAATGCATACTTTAAGTATTAATTCATTTTATATTTTATAGTCTTTAATTGCCTTATTTTAGTGTAATGCAAAATTAATTAATTTAATAGCGTAAGGGAATACATTTAATTATTATTATCTACTATAATAGAATTTTTCTTTATTTAACAAGATTATTCTCAGCAAGTGAAAGTATCATATATTCTAACGAATTTGGTCAGTGTATTGCTTTTTATTAAGCAAACTGGCTCATACATCCTTAATATACTTTTATAGTAAAGTATACTTAATTCTGTATTCTTTATAAGTTATATCTTTCTCTTGCATGATATATTTTATTTTCACAATTTTATTAAACTCCTTAAAGACAATTACACATATATATGACTATTATCTCCTTAAAAATGAATAACTAAAACACTAAGAGAGTTAAGAAAGAAATTAATAGCATTTTCCCTGTTATATGCTCATTTAATCAATGTTTACCAAACTCTTTTACTTGTGAAGTATTAAATTTTAATTATAGGAGACTTATAATATATACTTATATTTTCAAATTGCCTTTAAGAAAAATCTTAGTTTATTTAAATCTAGGTTATGATTCATTTATCCACCTATCAATTTCTAATTATTCAGACTGTAAAAAAATCAAATGATCTGATTTAAAAATATTTAATTTTTTTTAATTATTCAAGCTATTTTTAAATCTAAAGTACCTTAATGATTATTTAATTTTTTTAATTAAGCATAATAAAAATTATCTTAATGGTTATATAATAGAATCTTGCTTCACACTATTCTTTGTATTTTTTAATTTTTGCTGATTTGATTATTATTTAAGTAATATATTTCTATTTAATATAAGAGTTTTAAAAAGAAATAAATTAAGCATTTTCTCTATTATACAATAAAAAATACTAATTAAGTACCCATTATGTATAATCTTTATAACTAAGTACCTTTATACTGTTGTAGTCACTTCTATTTAAATTTTATCTTAAATATATTGCCTAAAGAGAAGTATATACAGCTACTAAGTATATATCATTAAATTATACCAGCTTTATTCCATTTTATTATTTCTTCTATTTTTTCTCTTTCCACTAACATCTAAAAAGAAAACTAATTCACTCACCTATAAGCAATATTCAGTCACCTACTCTCCTGCAGTCAGTATATTATTTCGGTATATAATATCTTAATCTCGTTATAAATATATTTAGCTTTTATTTTTTGAATAAAAGCAGAATAAAATAATTTAAGTAAGTTAAATTTAATTTAAAGGATATAATACTTGTAGAAAGGATTTAAAGATTCATAGTATATTTGAATAAGGAAATTGGTATATTAAACTTTACTATTTAATAAGGTATATTTTCATTTTTCATTATGCTATTTATAATGCAATGACTGCCATTGTTTAGTTGACTCTCCAAATCCTTTAATGTACTTTCTTAAATTTAAGTAGATAGAAATATAGATAGCTTATATAAATTAATAGACTAAGTAAGTTTATGGTTATTCTAGTTATCTAATTATATTTATTAGCTATTACTTTTAGGTATAGTATAAAACTCTTAAATTACTCCTTAAAATGCTGTAGATCTTTACCAAGAAACAAATGCAAGCTAAGTATCCATTATATCTAAATAATTGAAGTAACTTCATTAGAAGCTATTTTTCTTTATAGTTCTAGTTAATTCATTTTCTTTATTTTGACTTAATAAATTTATCCAAATTATTGGGGAAATCTAGATAATTATATAAATATTTCTCTTATTTTATCTAATTAAAAAGGCAGAGTTTTAAAACAAGACCCTTAACTACCACAAATCCAAATTAAGCAAGCAAAGAAAGATTATATAAAGCGATAAGCAGAGTAACTATTAATTTCACTCTATTGACTTTCATAGATTAGTATCAAAGATCTATCTTCTAGTAATGATATCAATAATTGCAGATACTAATTTATAATACTTCTAGCTATGGTTACCATAACAATAGCTTATATTAAGTTTATAAGATAAAGCTGCTTTATTTTAAATAATTTCTAGTTCTTCTTAGATATTTATTGTTGACTATCTTAATTAATAAAAGCTACTTTTTATAAACCTCTATTTAATAAGGTTAGCAATAATTAAAAGAGTAAATAATACTAAAAGTTCATGAGATACCAGGGTAAAATACCTAAATAATAAAGATAAAAGATGAATTAATAAATAGCTTAGATAGGGAATCTTATTATTAAAAAAAGAGAAAGCTGAATAAAATTATGCTTATAGTTATGTACTTAGTACTTGTTAAAATAGATGGCTTAGGTATCTTCGCAGACATTTTAAACTTAAAGCTGCAAGGATAAATAAAAATAAATAAAATATATCCATAAATAAATTTTAGTAGTATGGGATGTAGTTTGCACAATGCTTTTATGAGGATAAGAAAATACTTTCACAACCAAGAAAATTATAACTATTATGTATATTTCAAATAATTAAGCTAAGCTTGCTAAGAGTATATATTAAATAAAGGAAATACCTGAATCATAACTAAATATATAAATGAATGAGTGCTTATCCATTAAGAAATCCCTAAGATTAAATAATAAATTTGAATATTTTATCTAAGAAATAATAATCGTTTATTTCTTGCATCAATGTAATTTCATTATATAGCAAATATCATATTATTTAATTATATCTCTATTAAACCTTTTGTATAGAAATAATCTTGCATAAGCAGGTCTTAGTAAAGCTAGCTACATGATATTTAGAAGTTAATGAAGAAGGAAGTTCTTATTAAAGAAGCAGACAAATAAATTAAAATTGAGATATTAATTTATATGAAGTAGGCTGCTTAAGTCTAATGAAGACAGAATAAATGTAAAGATTGTATATAGAATTAAAGAGAATTTAATTATCCAGTATAAGTAAATCATTACTACTAGATATATATAAAGCAATCTAAATTACTCTGCTAATTAATACTAATATACCTTCAAATTAAAATTTTACAGAATTTACCAAGTTCAACTTAGTAATATCGACAAAGCAATCAATAAGCTGGAAGCAATAAAAATGTAAAATATACACTCTATATAATCTAGCAGAGTTAGTTTTTTCTGGTATAGAATAGCTTAAAATCTTATTTACTCTCTAAGAAATGCTAATTTTTTAATTGAATAATTAAAGAAGAATTTAAGAAAGGGTCACTTAATTAATCTGATTTAAACATAATTTAAGTATAATATATATATATAGATTAATTAAAGTTTAAAGTTTGCTTTTCTCTTTGTATCTCAAGGCATAAATTGTTATTGGTTCTACTATTATTAAAATATATTTATCTTTGGTAGAAGTTTATAATTTGTTCTAACTTAGATCATTGCTTATAATAACTACTTTGTTGTTACTAAAGATAGAACATTCATATTTAAAGGCGTTTAACATTAAAAGCAAGCTAAATCTTAATCAGTATACTTTTGCATCTATAAATTACCATCCACTTATTAATGAAGGCAATCCTAGCAGCACTAAGATTAGCAGCAGTTAAGTTTAATGAAAAGACTTTAGTGTTTATTTTATTAGCATTAGTTACATAAAGCTAAACCGTCTTGAGGATTCATTTAAGCAATGACATAATTTTTTTTCATTTAATCTAAATAGGCAAATTCTTAACATAAATAACAATCTATATAAAAATCTTACAACCTTCTATTATTCAGTTAAGGAAGCATTCATTACATTTCTAAGAATTACAGCTGCAATTCGTTTATTTCATCTCCTCTATTTTCCTATTACTTTAACAAGAAGGGCATATGATTCTTTAAGCTTTGTCTTTTGCTTAATCAAACCTCCACTCAAATTTAGATTCTTTAGGTGGGTCGCAAAGTGAACCTTTTTTTACACAAGCCTAGCATTTATTATCATATTATATGCCAGCAGTACTTGCACTATAATAATCACAATCAGATCTATGATAATAATTTCCATGTATCATTGAAGGCTACCTGAAACAAGAGCAGCAGAATTATCATTCTACTTAACAGTTGAAACATGTAACATGTTCGCATTTTTCGTCTTTTGTCATCCAATTGCTACATCCTGGACATTTTCTAATATCCATTCCATTATTATGAGCTTCTTGAAGTGCTTCTAGTAAGTTACACATTCCGATATGTGGAATTTTGAAGCAAGTGCAACAAAATTGAAACTAACATTATGGACAAGTTGCTGTTTTAATATCTTCAGCTATCATCTTATATCCACATTTATTCGGATTTGGACATTAAATCATGCCTTTTATACAATTCATTCTTCATAAATTTACTTTATCTATACTCTCTTTACTTAGATGTGCTTCAATTATTTAAAAATTTATAATTTTTGGATCTCATGATACTTTTTCAATAGGTACACTACAAGTCGGACATATCAGATCTTCTGTTTTATATTTACCTTAATTTACTAATGCTTCAAGCCAATTTGTCAAACAATCATGACATGTTATATGTTCACAATCTAATGTGGAAGCTTTTGCGTCCCTATCTAGATCCAAACCACAAACAGTGCAATTGAAATTTCTTTTTGCTTATGCTTTTTTATCCTCTTCTTAAATTTAGGCAATCAGCTTTAGAGTTTCTTATTCATTTTAAATTTAACCTTACAGTTGATTTTAGGGTAATTATTGAGGGGAATTATAGGAAAATTAATTTGAATAATTGAACTAAGCAGGATTTTACTAGAGATATCCTTAATTATTTCCAAGATTTAAGTTTTAAAGGTTCCCAGCTTGATATTAACCAATAGTATCATTTAATTATAAGCCAGTTATTTGATTTACATACTAACTGTCGAATTTTACTTAACAGAATAAACAATTGAAGCTGAAAGATAAGGTGAAGTGATTAATTAAGCATTCTTTACAAATTTGTTTTTGGCAGCAATTTAGTTTTATAATAGGCTTATCAATTTATGATTTGCTGCACTAGCTGCATCTTGAAATATTTTGGAATATTCTATTAATATCATTTTAGTTGAAAAGACAACGACATCCTACACATAAGCACGTGTAATTATTATATTTAATTCTGTTTTATAGAAGCGTTTGTGTACAAGAAGGATGGAATTTATGTCCACAATTTATTAATATCATTTACTCTTACATAGACTAATTCATTGACTTACAACTAGAAAAATCACAGGACTTATATAGCTTATTATAGATAACTTTGGTTTATTCATCTAGTTTTACATAGCATATTCTACAGGAATCTAAATTATAAACTTACATTACTAAGGATCAATTACCTATTTCATACACTTATAGCAAATTTAATGGCATTTCATGCCTGATTTTTCAGATATTTCTAAGGGTTACTAGCAGCTATAACAAACGAAAGTCTAAGTTTAGGGGATATTATACAAGCTGGATGCTGCCATATCTTTATTTTTTTGTCTAATTTCGTTGATTTTATATTGATCTATTGATTATAAAACTTTCTGTGATGTTATAGTTCATTAGCACATAGGACATTATGCTTATTTTCCAAAAATTTAGTTATTTGTCTAATCCAAAATATATTAAGTCAAGCAAGCGTTGTGATAAATATGCTTACAGTCTAGAACTACTTTTTTCTAGCTTTTCTTACTGCAAGCTTAGCAAGGATATTCATCTAAGTTACTTCCAACATCTATCACCTTAATTTCAAAAGGAAACTGATAATTTTAGCTATTTCCAAATTGCAGTTCTGCTAGTTATTAGACCTTGGTCTAATCTCTACTTTTGTAAGCTTAATTTTCTTAATTTTCTAAGCTTTGCCTTAAAGTTTTGTTCTCATTAAATAAATTAAAAAAATCTTCTTTGAAGTTCTTTTCACTTTAAGAGATGTCCTTTTAAGAGACTTATATGCTAAAATATGATGACTGAAGTTTAATAATTTCTTAAGTAAAAGAACTCGTAGATTCATATAGCTTCCTGATTCTTAAGGCAAACAGTTCCACTAACTTATTAAGGTTTTTTATTAATAATTTAGTTTTATCTTATCTTTTGGTGTATATAGGAAATCCAACAAATTATGGCCATTGATCTTATGGTTGAAAGCTAAAACTCTTTATTTAAGGAGGTAACTGAGGTATTAGTTATAGATATCCCTTTGAGGTTAATCCATCTAATCTAGTATGTTCTCTGGTATAGAGCACGCAGTAATATTGCTAATTTTAGCCTTAGTCAGCATAATCAAGTATACATATTAGAGGAACTGGATTTTCACTTTCTTAAGACTGATAAAGAGCTACTTCATTATTCTAGTCGCTTTCTACCACTACTTTTATTTACAAAGACTTATCAAGTGCTGAAGCAATATCCTAGAGAACGTTTTTATCTATCTAATTCTTTGAAAGCTCATTAATGATTTTCTAATCATTCCATGATTTAGTAGAATCGAAATAGAAGGCTATGACATACTTAAGAGCCATAGAAATCTAATTATTTAACATTTTGCTTCAAAACTTTTCAGCCTCGCAAATTTAGCCTCTCAAGGTCGCTAATTACTGAATACTTTAATTGAATTCCTAATAAACTGCAAAAGAATTCTAACTCATTTTCTAGAATCCAAGCTATTGGTTTTAAACTTTGGTCACGAAGTCATTTAGTTATTAATAAGGAGTGGATTACCTAATAAGGTGCTAGAGAAATGCAAGTCCAACTGCGTTTAAAAAAGAGTCTTGCATTTGACAAGGGAAATACATATCATACACTCAGGCCTTATCATCCAAATAGTTAATAAATTACTTCTCTTCCAGCTTTTCAAAGCTAATTCTATTAGACTTTCATTGCTAATTTGAATTAAAATTGTTAAAGTTAATTGGTTAAGGTCCAAGAAAGGCCATTTTTATAAACTAATAAAGGATTTCATAATTAATAGCTTAAACACATTAATTCTGAAATAATTTTCTAATTTACTTTATAAATTCAGGGCTATCTTCTAAAATAAACTGCTTGCAACTACTTATTTATTCAAATTCACATCACTTACTAAAATAATATAATGCTTTTTGTTAAACTTAAGGCAAGTTATTACTAAATACCAGTCTATCATTAGGTTTTAAAGTAAAATGGGATTGATAAGAAACTTTGATAGTTGTCAGTAATCTGGTTTAGAATATATAGATTCAGATTTTTAGTTCTAGCTTTAAAAATGAAATTATTGACTTAGATGGCTAAATAAATGTATTAAGTTAATTAAGATCTAAATTTTAAGTAGAGTAGATTATATAAATCTAAAGGCTTCATACTATTAAAGATCTTTAGGTTTTAGAAGCTAAAGGAGAAGAGTATAATTTTAGATCTATAATCAAGTGTATAAGCAAGATTATATAATAGGGTGATACTTTTCTTTTTATTTATTGCTTTAAGTCAATTTTTAAGTGAAATAAAGGGAAAATATCTCTAAGCTAAATGATTTATAAGTATTAAATCTTAATTTAATACTCTTTGCATCGAGAAAGAAAAGAAAAAGCTTATAAAATATAAAATTAAGGCTAGAGAGTTAAAATTGCTAGTTTTAAGACTAAGATATTAGATCAACAATTATCAAAGCCTAGGATACAGTTTCCAAAACTTTATGATAATATTAAAACTAAATGTTTTAAAGCAATAATATAAATCCCTTTTAATACTAATGCATAAACTTAAGCATAACATCTTTCTTTAATTAAGAGAAAAATCTTAATTTGTTAACAAATATAATAATTTTTTAGTAACTCTTTAAAATTAAGATCTTAATATAAAATTTAAAAAGGATTTGATAATTTAAATCAGCAGCATAATTTAAATTATTAAAAGGTTTCCTTAAATTATCTTATAATATAATCATTAGTTAAAATTTAGCAGCCAAATAAATACAAATTTAAAATCATTAATAAATCAAACCTTTAGTATGAGAGATATTAATAAACCATTAGTAAAATAAGGGTAAATTTATAAATCATTAAATATATTGTAGCTAGCTATATTTATAGTAGCTTCATAGGTTATAAATAAATTGTCTTATCAAATTTTAATTTCTAAAATGAGTATATCTATCTAAAAGTTAGAAATCCTTGTATGCAAATAGATTGCTAAAGCTTTAAATTAATTTAATGATTTATTAAATTAAATCTCTTTAATATTAATTTAGTAATCAGAAATCAAGTCTAATTATTCATTTAGGCCTTAATTTACTAAAAACCATCTAAAGTTGTACACTTAAAAAATCAAAGTTGTATAATATAAAAAATATTAGCTTAAGTTTATTTTATCAACTGCTTATATATAAGTAGTTAAGTTACTATCTCAAAATAATTCTCAAACTGGAGATAATTCATACTTCATGATAGATAATTGATAGGGAAATATTTTAAGCTAGAAGATGTAGATAGATAATTTGTGGGAATGTTTAATTTTGATAGTATATGTAAATAGCTTTTCTTAATTACTAAAGATAAAGCAAAGAAGTATAAATTAGTAAAGCAGATTTAAGAACACTTTTTTTAATTAAATTAAAGTTTAAAATTTATAAAGCTTTTTGGTTATTATTCAGCTTATCATTATGTCCTTTCAAATAAATATCTATATTAATAGTTAGAATTAAAGCTTCTTAATTTGAATATCATTAGTAGATATTTACTTTATGATAAAATAAAAAGCTAAAACCAATAATTATTTATAGATCCTATGTTCTTTTACTTTACGGAGTTTCTTATATTTTTCAAGTCTATTAAATTAGGAAGGCTCCAAATTAATAAATCAGATGAATTTTAGAGACTTAATTAAATCTTTTTTTACACTAAATGAAATATTAGTAGCAATAGTTTTATGATGCTATGCTACTGTAAATATATCTTTAGATCAAATAGCCTACTTTGAAGGCTTTATCTATTTTACTTGCAGTGAATAATTTTTTCTAAATTGGTATATTTAAAAACTTGCTTGGCGAAAGTAAATTCTTAGCTTATAATTGTTTATTTTAAGGTTGATTGTTTTTTAACTAATTAATTAAAATAAATGATTTCTCTATTTGCAGTTATCCAAATAAAGAATGAAAAGTGTATTAAATAGTTATTAGTAACTACTTATATAAAGAGAAGGTAACTTAACTACAATAGTAGAATTAATTGGTCTTTATAGTTTCAACTAATTCCATATAAAATAAAGAAATAAATCTCTTATATTCAACTAAGTATTCAGCTTAATTTATATTAAAATAACTTTAACTAGCAAGCTTATTTTAATTAAGTAACTTAAAATACTAAATACTAAGTCTAAAGCTTATTAGAGTAAAAGCAAATTAAAACATTCTTGGTTAATAAAAGAATCATAAACAGAATAATGAGCCTTGCTATATTTAGTTTTTATAAGAATTTCGAAGTTATTAATTTGCTGTGGAAACTCAATTAAAATATTTGCTTTATCTGGGAGATAATTCTAGTTGCTTTTCCAATTATCATTTAGTATCCCTTTTATTTTTATTTTACTAGTGTTTTATATTCTTAATAGTAAAGAACCATGCTAAATTAAAGGTAGACTTGACAACTTAATGAATTCATCCAAAGAAATGAAGAACAGTAGTGCAAGAAAGGTTTTATTTCATAATGGTAAGTTTTGGTATATAGCCAGAGCATTGCTGTTTAAACTAAAATTGATTAAGATAATAATAAGATATTAGCTATTTATCCTAGCTACTTTATATTAGTTTACTTATTTCCTTTTTAATCTTCTTAGATAAATAGAAAAAATGCCTTTCTTCTTAATTTTCTCTTTTAATTGAAAGATCTAAAAGGAAAATTCTATTGTAATATTTAGCAAGAGGAATTTGGGGATTTATTTTCTTTAATTTCTGAAATAAATTTGATTAGATTAAATATACAGAATCTGAAGCATAAAAGGTAGTTATTATGATGATATATAAAAATACTATGAAAAAGTATCTTCATCGTAAGTTAAAAGCTAAAGATCTTTATGCTTAAACAATTAATTTTATCATAATTAAAGCAAATAGATATTTCCCATAAGCAGCAACTTCAATAATTATGTTATAAACTTAGATAGATAGTGAAAGATGTAGATGTGATTAATGAAATATTTTATAAAAGGTTCATCAAAGCAATGATTACAGAAAATAAAAAATCTACCTTTAAGATTAAGCAATTTTAAAGACTCTGCGAGAGACTAATGTTAAATATATTTGATAGTTCTAAGCAAATAGCAATAGAATAGAGAAATAGAGTAAAAGGAACTAATATATAAAAATAAAAAATCCTTATATTAATTGTATCTGAATCAAACTAATAGATAATAGTCTCCTGGAAATAGTTTCAAAGCTGGAGGGAACAGTATTAAGAGATAAAATAGGAAAATAATAAAAATAATTTTACCTTTATTAAATCTCTACTTTGTAGCTTGCATAATAAAGTTAAAAGCATTAAAGATTTATAAATACCTATATAATCTAAAAATTTAAGTCATAACCTTTAATTTATTAAATATTACATCTTAATTCTAGAATTATATCTAAAAATTTATATAGTCAGTGGATACTGATTGAGTAATACTTTCACTCAATAAATATGAACAAAGTGCATTGGCTTAAGTAAAAAAAGTGATAAAGAGATAAACTCCTGTAATAAGTAACTAATCTAAAGATATTAGTTTAAGCAATTAATATTTGCTTATTTCATTTAACTAAGAAATTAAATTTAAAGTTTCATTACGAAGGAATCGTCATAATACAGAACATAATCTTAACTCTATAACTGAGAAAGGAAAAGTATGTTTAATAATTTATAAAGCACTTATAAATATATAAGAATATCCTTATATGCTATTAAAATAAATCTACTAAAATTTATTTATTTTAGAAGCCAGATTTCTTTAGTAGCTTTTCATTTGAAGGTATCTAATTAAATTACCATAGTTAAGATTATAAATAAAAGACTGTATCTATGTAACTAAAGTATATAACAGAATAGAATTTAAAACTGATTAAATAATTAAGAGGCATAGTAAGGATCTAGTAAGTAGCTTTATTTAGAAGTAATAGATTATTATTTAACAATATTCTAGAAGCACTAGCAATAAATTATAAATACTCTATTAGAGAGACTATTCATATTTCCAAGCTAAAATTTTGTTTCTTCTCTATTTAAAATAAGTTGCTTATACAACTTTAAAACATTATCTGCTTTTTTTATAATTAACTCTAGGAATATTTATTCATTATTGCTTTCATTACTGACCAAGCATTACTTAGAAAATGTTAATTAGAATCATTATATTTTAAATAAAAAATAAAATAAGCCAGCAAACCAAATAAGTAATCAGCTAGATTCCTTACTAAAACTACTAATAATAAAGCTTATTACAGTACTTGCTGTATGCTATAAATAATGTGTTTATATTCTTTAGATTCAGATATTTATGATATATTTATGATATATTTATGATATATTTATGATATATTTATGATATATTTATGATATATTTATGATATATTTATGATATATTTATGATATATTTATGATATATTTATGATATTTATGATATATTTATCTAACAAATTTTATAAGAAATCTTTCCAGTAAACATTCTTTCCAATTCTGTTAAAACCTATATTATGTTGCCCGAAACTAATAAACTTGATAGTAAAAGGCCTATAAATAAAAAAGCATAGATAACCTTAATTGAATTCTAAAGCCTTATGATTAATAATGTAAGCTTAAAGAAATTATCAAGAAATGTAGTGAAGATTAACTTAAATATTTACTATAAAATAGATTCTTAAAATCACTGAAAGTAAAATTAGGTTCAAAGTTTCATCTGTATTAAAGAAAATAATAATAGATTTATTAATAAAGCTAATAATTGGTATCTTTATAAAGTATCTTAAACTTAATTATTTTTTAATTTTTGTTGCTTATTATGCATTTCTTATTTTACTGCTTAAAATCGTCAATAAGCACTTGCTTCCAAATTTATAAAATGGTAAACTAAAATTAGAATCTTTCTAGTATTTAATTATATTAAGATCAAGGAGTTTAGTTTCAAAAAGTTTAACAAACTAGAGGAGTAAGCTTCGATAAGTATTTAGAAAACTAACTTGCTTTCAACTAAATGATAAAGCTTAAATATATTATATGTATTTTCCTCTAAATGTGAAAAACTCTTTTTTTGATTCTGTTGGGGTTGCCTTTTACAGCATTTTATCAGACCTTCTACTGAACTTACAATGGCTAAACATTTTTAAACTTCGTAGAATAGAAAATCATGGTTTTTAAATGATGCTTTAGAATTCACCTCAATCCTACTAAATCTTCTGGTAAAGCATTAAGGATTTACTATAATTGAGAAATGAACCATTGAAAAGTGAAAACTTAATTGAAAAAATGCTTAATAACAACATTATTGCTCTAGCTCTCAAATACGTGGTAGCTTACTATTTAGAAATCAATAAAAAAATGAAGTGGCCAAGAATAGAACTAAACTTTATAAAAGAACATTAATATGTCTCAGTCTGGAAAGTTATTAAATGACTAGTCTAAACTCTTTAATTTGGTATAATCATAATAAAATATCAATTCCTTTAATACTTCATTTTATTATGAAATTACAGATATCATAGGAGAAGGAACATAATATGATGCTTAGAAATGCTTATCTTGCAATAAGAAGTTAGCATCAAAGATATAACTTGAATGCAAGCATCTATTTCATAAATCTTGTCTTACATAATCTATTATGCAATAAACTGATAACTAAATTATAGGAAAACCTGCTTTTTGTCCCAAATGTAAGGAAGCAAAATAATTTTATAAACTGAATTAAGAAATAATATTAAACACAGTAGGTAAAAAGAAGTTCTAAGAGGCTAAAATCAGATAAGAAGAAATGGCTAAAAAAATATTAGATGAAATACCTATAGAACAAGAGTTTTAGTGTGCTACTTGCTTATAAACGAAACAATTATCCGATAAATCAAGTATGAGATGCCATAGTTGCTGTATTAAATGCATGAGTAAGGTAATAAATCCATAAACCTGTAAGTTTTTATTTTAGTTTAATGTAGTTAATGCTGGAAACCTTTAGATGAAGAAACTTTCTAGATTTATAAGAAACTATATATTTGCTGCTAATTTTCCAATTGTAAATTAATGAATAAATAAGTATATGAGCAAACAGTAACACTAACAAGATGTGGACATAAGTTTCATCCTTCATGCATATCAGTTTTATTAGAAAATAGAATAAGACTTAATAACTATTAATGCTTACGCATTGGTTGCAATCATCAGATATAATAGTAAGATGTTTAACTAATTTAACAACTCTAGATGAGATGTAATTAATGCAGCAGAACATAATTCGAGGGTGCTTAAATAACTAAACTAATATGTTGCTAAAATTAAATATGTAAGGAATGCTTATTACATAATTTTGCATAATAAAACTAAATTAAATGTAAGTTCTGCTAATTTAATCTTAATTCTAACTATGTACACTAAATAACAGGAATTAATTTCTAACAGATTTAATAAATAATCCCAAATTAATAGTAATTATAACTAGGAAATTAAGGAATATAAAGTTAACCTTTTTAAAACTAATCAAACATTAATGCTTCAACTTCAATTTAATAACTTATAAAAACCTAATAAGTAAAAGAAAGATCAAAATTTTAATGTCCTGTTTGTGGAGAATTATTAGATTTAGAAGATAAATGCTGTACCTTAAATTGTAATGATAAAGTATGTCATTAATGCTTAACAGAGTGGTTAAAAAATTTAATTGATTCAAGCAAATATAGATTTGAAGATTTAATTTGCCCTAAGTGCTCTGAACCACTTGAAAAAGATCCTTACAATCCAAATGTCCCTGATTTCAATATTATTCAATCACATTTAAATAAAGATCAAGTCGAAAAAATAGAGAAATGAAGAATGGGAAATTTAAAAGGAATGATTCAATGCCCTAATCCAAATGGATGCTAATGTAGAATGATGGCTGAAGATTAAAAAAATGCTAAATGCTTATTGTGTAAATTTGAATTTTGCTGTACTTGCTTCAAAAAACCTCATTAAGGAATGTGCAATTTAGAAGAAGCTCTATTAGAAGCTCACAACAATGGTATGGATATAAGAAAATGTCCAGGATGCTAAAACTGGATGGCTAAAGATTAGAATTGCATGCATATTACTTTTTTTAATTGCCATAAAGAATGGTAATTTTGCTGTTCAGTTCTTAGAGAACCAACTATGATGCATTCTAATTTTTATCATAGAATTGATTGCAATTTCTATAGTGCAAATAATGCAGGGTTAAAGTTTGAATAAAAATGTCAAGCTTGCTAGCAAAAAGGTTCATTATGTGATCCTCCTTAAGGTTCAAAATTTGATTGAAGATTCGATCAGTGTGAAATGAATATTTTAACAAAGTTTGTACTTCTTGCTAAAGTAATAGAAACGAAAACTAATATCATAAAACCAACTACAAGCGCAATATGAAATATGTGAAGATTGTTTTTTAAATACAATTATAGAAAATAGTTAGTTATTATACAGAATTTATTATTTGTGATAGTTATGCATTCAAAGATATTACGCTAAGAAATAAATAGTATGCTTTAAAGAATCCAAACGAATCTTAGCAAACATGTGCTAAATGCAATACACCTAAAAACTAAGTTTTATGTCTTTATTTAAATTGTTGTGATGATTGATATTATTAAAACTGCTTCCACGAGGTAGTAGAAAGCAATTTTTAATAGCAAAAATTTTCGGAATAAGAAAATATCTGATGAACATTTACAAACTTAAAATAAAGAGATAATTTCTTAAATTATAAATATTAATTATTTTTAAAAGATGGATATTGAAGCTAAATATTTTTTCAAATCCTAATTTAAGCATTTTTCATTTAATATTTTTTATAAAATACACTAATTTACGAATAGATAATGAGTAATCTAATAAATTAGATGTGAAAAAGCTCTTTATTATAAAGAGCTGCGCACCAACGAGGCGCTGCACGCTCTATAATCAAATTTTTTTAATTTTATATAGTTCTATGCCAATGTTTAATCTTGTTAGCTAGTAAATTGGAACATTCTTCTTACTAATGACTAAAAATATTACAATAATAGACCTTCTTCAAATCTACTCTTACATTTTTTAAATTTGCGTCTTCATTTCAACATAACATCATAAGCATTAAATCGCTTTACTAATTTCAAACTGAAATCTAAGCAAGCTATTATTTTATTTTTTTCTTATTGCAAAGCACAAATTTAAGCTTTTTCTAAGAAATACTTAAACTTTTAAAATCCACACTTGAAATAGGTTTGCCTATCTTCTATTCTATCTAATGTTTAAAGTCCCTATAAGTTTAAATTATTTCAATTATTACCTTTAATAATTAATTTTATTTAGCATCCTTGAATTTTCATTGAGTTTACAATTATATAGTTAGAAAAATTTCCTATGAAAGCATGAAAAATCAAAGTTGATTATCCTTAATTTAATTGAATTATCTTCCAGTTAAGAAATTATCTAGTTAATTGTGTATCCTTAAATACAATAAGCATTACCTTATATAATAATATAATATTTAGAAGCCAAACTTAAAAATTTATTTTACATAGAGAAAAATCTTTCTTTTAATTATTACAATAGCTTGCTTTATTTTAAGATAGTACAATGTCATCAATTTTATAACTTCCACTATAAGTAAACACATACTTAGTATATTGTAAAGTATATGACTAGGATATTTACAAGCATTAATCTTGTCATTAGAGATATTTATTTTAATTTTATAAGTCTGCATTATAATCAACATTACATTTCCTAAAGTTTATCTCTTAATTTAGATGCATTAATAAGGAAATTTTTTATAAAATTTAGGGATCTGTAATAAAACATGAGAATATAGGAACAATCACTTTAAATTATAATCTAAGTAACTTACCCTTTGAAGAGAATTAAGGTAGTTTATATGTTCAAAGTATGAAGAGTTTAAATTTCTAGCTTTAGTTAATCTAATCCATGTTCTACTTATTTATAGAAGCCAATATACTCTAGGCAATTATCTTTCAAGCTGAATGCCCCATTTAAATTAGAAACTAAGGTGAATAATCCAATTTACATCATATTTTTAAGAATTTAATCAAGTTATAAATCTAAAAGTATAGAAAGGTAAAGTTTGATTATATTTAGTCTAATCCAAATAAAGTAAGAAGCTAAACTTTAAAATGATAGCCAAGCATTTTAATGATGATAATTAAAAGTAAACTCCTTATTTAATATAAAAGTAGCCAACATTTAAAATGCTAAAGTTATTAAAACTCATAAGCTAAAGCTAAAATTCTCAATGAGTAAATTAGTAACCTTCCTGCTTATTTTCAATTAAGCAGTTAAAGAAATCTCAATACTTATCTTTAAGCGCTTATATCTACATAAATTTGTCCTAGAAGCACAAGAGGAAATTTAAATGATTAAAGAGCGCAAAGAAATAACGATAATAAAAGGAATTTGAGTGTAATATAAAAGATACTTATAGCTTAAATTACATTATAACTTATAACTAATATGGAATACAATACTTAATTAGTAAGTGTTAACTTGATTCTAGCTTATCTTAACTAATAAGCCATAACTCTACCTAAACCTCCTAGCACTTATGAAAATTTAATTCTTATGGTCTAAGATTCTACAGGAATTAAAGGTGTTTAGTGGTTTTTTAGGATGATAATTGGAAATGGAATGAATTAATAAAATTTGGCTATCTTTGATAATAATTCTCTAATTGAAGCTTATTAAATAGCTTAGCAATAAAAGATAATGACACTTAATATTATTACTAACTATGAGTCATCTTCAATAGCAGTGTAGAGCTAAATCTCATTTTTATTGATTCTTGGAAACAATATTTAGGCCATTTAAGTAAAAGCTACTCAGAGTTTCTAAGAGCTAGTTTCAATAATAAAAGCTTAAATTCCTTTAATGAAAAATGTAGAGAATATTAGCCTGCAAATTACAAAGCACGACTAGATTCTCGAAACGATAAATAACAATCAGAAGTACTAAGAAATAAAAAAGAATGCTTAGTTATATTAGCAAAATAATAAAGTCATCGAATGCTAAATCAAAGCGTAAGAAGAACCAATTACTGCTAGTAATTAGATTCTAGCTTAATAATAATCATAATACAAAGGTTAAGAGTCTTAAAAGGCAGGTTTCTTAGTCTAGTTAGAAAATAGCATAAATATCTAAAGAGACTTAATCATATAAGAGGTAAAAAAATTGGATATGAGACTATAAAATATTGATTCTGAAATCTAATAGTAATATTAGACTTAATAAAAGGCTATTATAGAACAAATTAGTGAATCGATGTTTCAAAAGCTATGCGAAAAGCTTTAATTAAGCCCAGCAAGCCAAACTGTTATTCAGCCTCTTAATAGAAATGTATCCTAAGAAGCTTAATTGAGAATAAATTTATCAGACTAAAATTAAGATATTTATCCTGGAACTTAAATTAGCTTTAATATCGAAATTTAGAATGTTAGCTAGTAAGAATGAAGAAGCAACGAAGTTATTGTCAGAGTAAAGTAGATAAACGATTTATAGACTATAATAAACTTTCCAGTTAGTCCTGGCTAAACTAATAAAGTAACCTGTAACGGAATTGTTTACCAAACTGTGAACGTTGATTAAAGTTAGGTTGAATTTATAAATTTCAGTTTGGACTTCTATGTAGAGAAAAATAAAAGAACAATAAGTGATTTAGTAAACAAGTAAATATAAGTTAAATAGCCTTAGATTTAAATGATGAATCAAAAGGAAATTAAAGCTATTATTGGTCAAAATGTTAAATTGCAATTAGAGTTTTAAAACATCTCATAATATTCATTTCCTAATTGCATATTTTAGGATATTGAAATTTAAAATCTTAGTGCTTAAGTAAATAATGTGAAAGCATTAAAATCGTTTTGACTAGAAATAACTGATTAAGCTCCTATCTAGCCAGGTATAGTAAGCAGGAAATTTAGATTTAATAACGAAAACTCTTTTTTTGGACCAATATTTGAGATTAGATATGAAGTTCTATATGATTTAAACTACGATATATAGAGACTTTGTTAACAGTATAAAATTGACGAGCATTAGGCAGGATAAGTCATAGGTGCCTTTCAATTCGACACAAAGCTTAAAAATAAAGAAGCTCAGCTAGTAAAGATTAGGAGTGAAAGTATAGATTTCAAGGATTTCCAGAAAAAAGTAATGAAGTTATCGTCAGAGATTTGAAATATATTTAAACTTAGTAAAATAATTATTCTAAGAATCTAAACTAATCCTACTTTTATCTTTCATATAATTATGCTATTAAAATCAAAAATATATTAGCTAAGTAAATTAAAGATAGAATGCTTATATGAGAGCTTTTTAACTTTATACCTTTATTTCGTTTGTTTTTATTTAGATTAAAGGTGCTAAAATTGAATAGGAAGATATCAGCTTTAGTATGAGTAATGATGTATGGTAGGTATAAAATTAGGTGAATATGATTCTTTAATGTAAGCAGGAATAATCTTTTGATTTAAAATTGTCCTTTCTTAGAAGAATTAATAGTCATAAGATAAAAAGAAACATTTTATTGCATTGTATGTTTAATAAGCAGAGTAAGAGAAAATTAGTGAATGATAGAATTTAATTAGAAAGAAGGAAAAAATTAAAGAAATAAGACATAAAGACTTTATTATAATAGTATCATGCTAGTACTATTAATAATTAAAACTCTATATATTAATTATATTATTTTTAGTACAAGTAACTATAGAAAAAATAAAGAAAGCTTAAAATAATTGATTTATAATTATCTCTTAAATGAAATTTCTATTGCTCCAAATAAAGATTTTATACCTAGGATATTCAAAAATATATAAAAGCAGCTATTTATTAGGATTGTGGATTCTAAAGAATTAAAATTAATATGTTTAAGCTTTTATTTAAGACAAAAATAGGAATAATATGCATCTAATATTATATTAGATAATAGGAAGGTAATGCTAAAGCCTCTATTTCTAATAATTATAAATACCAGTGAATGCTATTTCTATGTGATGAAAGTGTTTAATGTGTATGAATAGAGTAGGCGGAATAAGATAAGAAAAAATTAATTAATTTAGTCTCATAGATTAAGTGATTTTTTTAAATTTTCCTAAATTTTTTCAATCTCTTTACTAAGCTCACTTATGTCTTCCTTTAGAATTTCCTAATCTTCAACTTCAAACAAAATATTGTTTGTTTCATCCTTTAACAAATCAGATACACCTGATTCTGTAGTTTATTAGCTTGGTAAATCTAGTCTATTAAGATGCTATTACTATATATTTGATTAAGCATGATCCAACTAAATTGAACTAATAAATTACAGTTATGAATCCGTCTGCTCAAAATTTAAGATATTACTCTGATAAAAGCTTTGCTATTGGTCATAGTTTTCTTCAGTTTAATTCTGCTAGTAATTTCTATTCTCCTCAAGCTAATTCTCAATTTTTATATCATGATTCACTTTCTAATTCTGTTTTTTATGTTCCTTTATTTAGTTTTTCTTCTTAATATTATTTCCTTCAAACTATCAAAACCTTTGATATTTTTCTAGTTCAGATATCTATTCAATAAGCTTAGCTATCTAGCTTCTCATTTTATCTATTTCTTGCTATTACTCTTAAGCTTAATTCTTATAAATGTCCTATATCTAATTTAACTTTTATTTCAACTTACAGTTTTCTTCTTTAATCCCTTCATATTACTTATAAGACTATAAGGGATTAAAATCAGCTAAGAAGGAGTTTTCTATCTTATTAGAAAGATGCTAGTTTTAGGAAAAAATTAGTTAGAGAGAGTTAAAGGAATAGTGAATCTACTTAACAAATTAAATAAATTCTGTTACTCCTTGAAACTTCTTCTGCTTATTTACTAGTAACCCTATATCACGTAAGCTTTAAAGTCCTTTTTGAACTGTTTTCTTCCCTATTTAAGTCTACTCATTTAAGTTCTTATGTATTTTTTATATTTTTTATTAGAATTTTTGATAATCAAGAGACTCCACTATCTTCTTATACTTTGCTAGTTTTTCTTAAAGCTTCGCATTTTTAACCTTAAGCCTCTAGTTTTCATTCTAGTAGGCTAATTTATATTTTTTTACCTTATTGATTTACAAATTAACCATTGCCTGTAGTTTCTTTATAGTCGTATTTTTTACCTCTAGCTCCTCCTTTTAGTTTGTTATCTTTTTACTTAATTAAACGAACTTTGAATCTTTTACCGCGATATTACTATCATTCACTCCAATCAAGCCTTTTCTACTCTTCGACTTAACCAGCTTAGATTTACTCCTTCTTTTTTGCATTGTTTTTGGACTAAAAATGCTTTGCTAGGATCTATTTAAAAAGTTCTTATCAGTTGGAACTTTAAGCAGTTTAGTACTGAAGAAATTGGCAGATTCATTTTCTGAGGAGCTTATTGAAGAATTTTAGGAGATGGTGTTAATCTTTTTCTTTATATTACTCTAGTCAACAAATTTCAATGAACCTCTCATTTAAAATTTTAACTTTAATAAGCTTAATTTTATTTCTCCCCCATACCTTTTAAATCCATCTCTAATTCCCTTTACCTCTCTCTTTTTATTTATAATCCTATTTACTACCCTCAAGCAAAAAGCTTATTTAGTACCTTCAGCTACTTTTGATAGACTCATTAGAAGCTAATTTTGGAATTAACTTTAACTTAACGTATTTATAGGCTTTAAATTTAAATTTTCTCAATCCTCTTCCTTAAATATGATCCGTTATGTATACTATTTAGGATTAACTACTAAATAGTATGAAGCAGAGTTTAATAATACTAGCAAGGAACATATAAAGTATCTAATAAGCATAAAAAATACTTTTTCTGCTAAATCATAAGATTATTCCAATGAAGGGTCTTTAATAAACAATCAGCACAGATAGAACTTTCAAACTTATATCTTTGGATATTTATGTCTAATATAATAAGAATTAGACTGAATAAAACCATCTAAAATGAATCTAAGGTTTAGTGTAATTGATTTCATCTTAGTGTAAGGGAAAATCTAAGTCAAAATCTTCTAGGTATGCTTTTAGAATGTATAGCTCTTCAATATAATAAAAAATAATGCGAGAAATTTAGATAAGCAAAAGAAGTTTGCAAAGCTAAGGACAAAAGGTATATATATGAGTAATAAAATAATACTTTCTAATACTTTACGCTCTCAATTATTATTTGGTTACTTAATTACTTTTAATATACGTATGTACATACTGACTATAATTAGGGAGCTGTTTCTCAAAAAGCTGTTTAATACCAATAGATAATTTATTAGAATTTGTTAGTAAAGGAAACCAAAGCATCATTTTTCTTATAAGCGAAGCAAGTATAAATAAACCTTTTTTAATTAAAGAGATAAGTAATAGACTTATTTCATAAGACTATCAACATGAGAAATTTAGCTACAAAGTATTTTTAGTAAGAAAATCAAAAAAACTATCTCAATTATCTAAATGCTATTCCTTAATCTTCTAATTCAAGTACTTTTCCCTTTTGCTAAATCCTTATTAACTAATTTTATTCCCCTTCTAAAATATTTTCACACTATAAATAGTTAATAAGTTATTGAATAAGCTAGCATCTTATATAATTACAGCTTTACTAAAATAATAGTTATCAATTTAAGTTATGTTCAATAACTAGCCAGAAAGTTAACTTTAACTATCTTAACTTATACAATAGATAACTTTAAAAGCTCTATATAATAAGCTATGCATTAAGCTTGTGTATAAGATTTTGCCCCCTTTGTCTTTAAGGTTTAGCACTATATATCATTCTCCCCTTTGGAATAATTTCTCATCTTTCTTTGATCTAAAAACTTTTCATTTTTCATTATTAATCTTAAATCATCTTGAATATATTAGACTCTAGTAAGTGCTAGAGGTAGATTAATATTGAAATCCTCTAATAAATAGGTAGTAATGGCTTTGAATATAGTTAAATCAGATAGTATAAGCTAAGATTTTGATTATTATAAAAGAAACAAATTTTGAAGGTACTAGAGATATTGAAAGCTGATAGCCTTATTTAATAAAAAGGTCTAGACTTCTTAATTAAAGTTATAAAGAATAAGCAAGAGATTAATAATAGTTATAGCTAGGGTATCTTAGAAGCTTTAATATATTATAAGATATTAATTAATCAATAGATAGATGTTTATATATAAATCTATAGGGATTATTTCAAACTTGACCTAATACAAGAAGGATAATTAAAGCAAAGCTAGAATGAAATGCTATACGATTATTTGTTTCAGTCTATTCGCTATCATCTAAAAATTTAAACCTATTAATAATATTTTTTTGATTTATATAAGATTCTTAAACATTAAGGTTCAAGTTTGATGATTCTCTGTAGCCTTTAATACATTTCTTAAAAGTTGAAGAAAGGAAAGGTAAATAAAAGCAAAAACAACTCTATAAAATATCTATATTAGGGTACTAGATCATAAACTAATATAGCACATTATTATAACTAAAAGAGAACTTAAGTATTAAAAATATTACAATAAAGAGTTTAGTAAAAATAACAAAAAATTACATACTCCTTAATTAAAAATTATTCAGCATTAACCTAAATTGCCATCTATTAGGCTTTTTTAAACTATCTACTAAAAATTTAAATTAAAATAAGGTTTTATGTAAGTTAATTTACACAAGTTTGATGATTTCCTTCCTTTAGAGGTAAACGTGAAATATATTATTAATAGACAAGTGGATAATAATGAGCAAGCGATTATGTCAGTTAGATTTAGATATTGCATTAAATAGTTTTGGAATGAAAAGAAGACTTTCTAAATGTTTAATGATTCATATTTTAAAAGCACAATGTACATTTTATGCTAAAATGATCAGCCTTGGTAAGTTTGTGATTTCTAATCATATTCAGATTTCATTCTTCTGAACTTGTCGAATACTTTAGATCTTTCGCTCTTTTTCTTAGCTTATTATCACTCATCTGATCCTACATTAGAAGCTCCTAAACCCCCAAATTTGTAGTCAGAGTTTTTTTGTAGATTCTAAAAATCTCGAACACTGTAAGGAGTATATTAAACTTGACGAGGCTGCTTAGAAAAGAATAAGTTATTCTAGTTGTTTTACTATTCATTGACATTAGTATTTATATTGCTATTGCTAGCTCTCTAATTTGGCAAGTTCTGAAATTATTGTATCTTTCTTGATTTTAAGTTTACATAACCTTACTTAGCAAATGCTAGTTCCATTGGCTCTTGCTAACTTAATGCTGAAAAATTGCTCTATGTACTTGCAGCTGAAACTGGGTTTGAAGTAACTTAGGAAATTTTTTTGATCATATCAACATACTTATCCTTCTTCGTACTCTATTAAGCGTTCACTTAATTCCAGTCTAAGATTATTTTTTATGTATTAGCATATTGATTTTAAAAGGTGGTATTAAGAATATTCTATTAAGCTCAGTTTTATGACTAATAATTACTTTAAGAGAATTCTTAGCTTCTATTTAAAGTATTTCCCATAGCATTTTAATTGAAAATTGATCTTGAGCTAGGCTATACTGGCACATTATAAGCATTTCAGTTGAATTATTATTGAGGATTTATTAAATTCTTAGCTGATATTTTTATAGGACTGGGGCTTTAATGATTGGTAACATGCTTTGAAATAGGCAAAGTACATGGTAATTCTTCCATGCCTGTTCTACTAACAGCTTAAATTCTATTCTTAAATCTTTCTCTAAACATATTATCTGACATTTTACTTAGATTGCACTCTTTGTTTAACTGTATGAAATTGTATTTATAATTTATTACTAAGAAATACTTTGAAATATCACTACACAAATGAAATCTACCATTGCTTATTAAATCTGCTTATAGTAGCCTGTCATATGTAAATACTTATATTTATGCTTGTCGCTTTTAAATTATTAAACCTTAACTTTCTTATTTTATCATTCCAATTAATTCTTATGCTGCTATATTCATAATGAATTTAGAGAGCTATAGGAGTAGTCATTAAGTAGCTTTAATGTCTTAGCTTTAAATACTTTATATGAAATATTATTTTAGATAATAGCAAATCTTAATTAAAGTCTCGATTAATAGCTATTTTAGTTAAAATAACTAAATTTAAGGATATGCAAAACTACTTATTTCTTCAGTTTAGATTTTAAGTGAAAAGATACTTCGAATATTAAATAATTAAGCTGCAAATATTATTAGGGGAGTGTCTTATTACGAAGGAAAGGTAAGCAAACGATTGAGATAATCTAAACTTATAAGAATGAAAAGAGATAAGCTTAATAGAGGTTTAGTTCTAATTTATCTTCATTCTTTTTATATAAATAATAGACTATAAAGGCTATACCTTTAATCTCTCTAATAACTAACCTTACTACAACTTAAGCTTAAAAAATATATGAACTTTTAGTTAATTTAAGAGCAATTTAAGAATGACGATATTGAGTTTTTAGTTGTATTGTATGGTATCAAGTAAATAATCATTAATTACTATGATAAAAATTAAGGAATTCAAAAATTAAAGACAGTGATAGGATTTACTAGATTATCTACCTTTCTATATAAAATTGACTACTTTATATTCAAGCAATTATATAATCGTAGCAGCCTTATAAACTAATTCCTTATGAAGACATAGGATAACTACTCATAGCATTATCAATAAAAATGATATATAAGCATTCATATAAATGAGAGTGAAAGGAAGATCACATTGAGATATATATAATCTGTTTAAAATTGCTAGAATTCTAAATTTAAATAAAGGATATAAAGTATAATATAACTATCAGTATAAGTACTTATTAAAATAATCCAACTAAGATATATAAACTTCTAGCAACTTCATGATTAGTGGCTTTAACTCAAGCAATATATTTTAAAGTTACTTTATAGCCTAAGATAGTTAAAAGGATAAGTCGACTCAGGTGTATTTTTTCTATACCAATATAGTAAATGCTAACACTTAGCTTGCTTAAACTATAAGATCACATTTTTTTAGCTTATTTAAAGACTACTAGAAGACTAATTGTTTAGTCATTAATATTCGTCAAAAATAAGAAAAAAGGATAAAAGATAGCAAAATGATACAATAGAATGAAATTTTGCAACTTAGCAAAAAAGGCATAAGTTTATTTAAAATAAGCATTCAGCTTATACATTTTATTTCCTTATTTGTATATTAAAGTTAAATTAATTATTCACTTACCAAGCAACTATATAATACTTGCAAAGTTAATAAAATGCTATATTGTAATAGAAGAAAATAAAGAGCTTATTTAAAAAATGAGATTGAGATATGTGAATGTAAAATGTTAAAGGATATAATGTTAATATTCATAATAGAATTTAGTTCAAATCATTTATTAAAGGTATATCTCAAATTTAAGACTATAACTGACCAACTTTTTTAATAAATTCGCCTGAACTGCTGCAATCCTTTCTCATTTTAACAAGTTCTTTTTATTAGTTTTTTAGTTAAGGATTTTATTGGATCAAATTATGTACGTCTGTTGCAATGATGTTATTTACTGAGTATTATTAGATTATGTTATTTATTTCAACCTAAGCATCGTTTAATACTACATAATATAAAATAATATTTGGACCGAAATATGTATTTTTATAAGAAAATCTCCATTGACTTTTTATTTCACCAGAAACTAAAGAAGCTTTAAGGCGAATATTTAAGGTAAATTACTATAATGATCCTACTTCTTCAATTTCGATGAAAATATTCTAATCTTATAAATTCCTAAAGAAGCATCTAGGTCATTTGAAATTAGATTAGTTCTAAACTTAGCATGATATCTAGAAATCTTATCCTGGTTTTACAATTGGTTTACTTTACTATTGTAAAAAGATTTAAGGTTGAATAATAAGGATTTTCTATTTGTAGAACTCACTTATTAATAACTAATTCTTTTCTGCATATATGTCTAAAGTAAGATTAATTTTTTCTTAGTTATATTAGCCAGGTTCTAAAGAAGATATTGTTATACCTTCAAATTAAACTATTGTTGATTAATTTGGCATAAGAGATTGAGTTATTTGTCCTTATCTATGATCTATTTGCTTAACTCTTAGAAATACTTCATTTGGATTTCAACTTTACTACCCAATATTTTATACCTCTATCTGTAAGGAAATATTTTATCCTGGAAAGTACTCGCTATAGTTTGTCTAAACAATAGTAATTTTTGCTTTATATTAGTCAGGTTAATTAAGAGGATTTACCAAGTTTTAAGGAAATTTTGCTAAAATTTCTTGTAGATATTTAAAGCTTTAAGACTAAGAGTCTTCAATCTTAGTCATTCTTTCATTTAGCGCCTTGATATCTCCTAGTTACTGCTACTATTACCCTATTTTTTAAACTATTTCATTCAACTTTTTAACGTCCATTTCAATTTAATCTGAATAAAGCTTTAGGGATTTTTCCATTTTTTCCTGCAGATCATTTTGATTCGAAATTTAAGCTGATTGATATAGCAACTTGCAAGGAACGTTTTAGTTCTAGTCTTGATATAAATGAAGACTGCTAATCATGCTTTAATACTTACTATCATTATCTATTATTTCTATCTAAGATATCTGCTTTTATACTTGCAATGATAATGAATTTGCATCTGTAATAGCTGGTAGTTAGTTCTTTAAATACTATTTCAGGTCTTAGAAATTTCTTAAAACTGGTATTCTTATCTAAATTATATTCTACTCTTGAACGAGAAAATATATTTGGTCTACTAAATTTGGATTTAGAGAGGGTTCATACTGAGTGAACAACTCAATCTAAGAAATTCCTTACTCGTAGGCATTCTCATAAACAAAATGCAGTTAGTCATCATTAATAACGTATATCTTATTCTACTGCTACCCAAATTTCGATATATAATGAAAAGTTCATATCACTCCTTTCTAATTAAAACAATTTTCAGCCATCTTCTTCAGTTCTTCTATTGTCTTAGGTATACTCTTCAGAGTCACAGCTTAATTTTCATTCATGACTGGAGTCAGGTTTATAGTTCCTTTAAATGAAAAGGACTGAAGCATTTTATTATAATTAATAACTTTTATTTATCAGTTAAATAAAACCTTTCTTATAATATAATTATGGATCAATGTATCTAAGGCTGAGTGTAAAATTTCTATGATCATAATTTATAGCCAATTAAATATTTATATCCTGCTATGATGCTTAAACTTTTATAGCTTTTATCAAAATTCTTAATAAGCACTACTTAGGAAATTTAAGTTAAGCTTTAAATTTTATTCTTGTGATACTTTATCAAATGCATTGCTCTATTAAGATAAGAGTTGTGTATTTAAGAGTGATACAATTAACTTAGCTTATTCAAGTTTCTCTTGACATGTTGAACTAATAGCTTAAATAGACTCTAGTTATTCTTACTATTATAAGCCTGTTTAAATCCTGTCTTTTATACAGTTGATTTAATGTAATTAAACCTTCTTTAGTGACTAAGTAAAATATAATCAAATAGAAAAGCAAGAAAATATCTTAGTATGTGCTTATCTAAATGAGCGATAAATTTAAATATATTAGATGGCTCAGATTATAGGAGATAGCCTCTGCTATGCTATTACCTTAATTAATTTAACTTAAATATTCGTTTAAGACAGACAATAGTAAATACCTTAGTAGATATAATATTTCCATAGCCAAAACTTCTGAAATTTATGAAAATATGGTCAAGCAAAAGAGAAATATAGTCTAGTTTAAAGTATTAAAAAGCTGCTTATCTACTACTAGATTAATATCTCTTTTATATCTTATAAGCAAGAAAAATGATAATAAGTTTATAGATTGTATTAGTTAGGTATTTAAATAGTTAGATCTAGTTTAATAAATAAATGAATGCCTAAGTTTTTTCCTTTTAGCAGATTTAGTTATAATAAAAGCTTTTACATTTATTTATAGTTTTACATAACTCATATCTCATTTAACTTTACAGTATAAATAAATCTAAGCTTCTTTTAATTAAATTTGATATCCCTTTTAATTATCTTTTATCTGCTTATAAAGATCAAGATATCTTTTGCTTATTAGTAGCTATTATCAATAGTCCTTAAAATTCTATAAGCTAGTAACTTATTAAAACCTTTACTAAAATAGCGAGGAAGTTATGTAGCAGGAAGGATTTAAATAGCTTTTTACTCAGTAAATTTAGTTGATTAACAAACTCTTAAAGGTAGAATAAAGTGTTTCTAGCTAACTCTATATAAACTATAGCATCTAGCTCTATTAGCCTAGAATCTAATATACTATTTAAAATTTTATTCTATTTCATACACTCAAGACTACCTTAAAAGGACATTATGCTTCAGGCGTCTCTTATATTATTTAGTTTATACTTAAATTAGTTATTTATTACGTTGCTGTATATAGAACGATATTCTAGTCACTGTGTAATCTAACTTTAAACCTCTTTCTGTAATGATAATTGAACAAAATGATAGCGTTTGGAAATATAATCTGATATATAGTGAAATAAAGAGCTTTTGGTGTGATTAGACAATGTATTTCCTTTATGAATAACAACCATACTATCTCAAAAGTTAAACAATATAGAGCTTCTAATTAATATTATGATAAAATGGAAAATTACTGCAAAAAATCTCTTCTCAAAAGAAATCATCTTAGTCAAGCTACGATTAATAAAAAATATTTTAAGAACTCCAAGTCATGCCATTAGAAAATTTTAAACTTTTAAGAACTGTACAAGAACTTGAAAGAAAAATTGAACACTTGATGATTAACTCATAAGAAAAAATTTGAAAATAAATAGTTAGAAATTGTCAGGATAGAATAATTAGAAACAAAATTTAATCAATTCGCAGAGTTAACTGAAAGCATATTACTGCAAAAAATGGAGAATGAATGATACGATGGATGTAGAACAACAGCCTACAACAAATTATATTCCCTATTGGAAAATAATTAGATGTTGATACTGCAAGCGACCAGGGCACAAAGTTAGAAGTTGCTTCCAATTCTAATAAAAATAAAAGAAAATAGTAGAAAACTAATGGGAAAATATTTTCAAGATCTATTGCAATCAAGACGGTAAACTATACAGGAAACAAAAACTCCAACTAAAAAAAGAAGCTCCAAACATATAGCATGCAATTAACGAATTTAATAAGAAATAAATGGGAATCGATCTATCAGAAACTCTCAGAAAAAATAGATTAAAAATCCTTACAACGTATGATAAACAAGATCCAAGCAAATATGAAGTCTCTTTTATTTAACTTTAAACTTTTGATCTGTGATTAAACAAATAAAGGTGAAATCATGTAAATTAATTAATTCATTCATTCATAAGTTCTTTTCTATTTTTATTATTCTTAAAAAATGCCCTAAACTTATGATGCAATAACTATAGAAATCCTTACCTTTTCTAAAGATTTTACCGCCTTTTTATAGTCTATCTACCAATCTGTATGACCTTCAGTTCTTATAGTTTATACTATGAGCAAAAGATAAAGAGAACCAATAATTGTCAATTTCCCTTCGAATTAATGTATTTAGCTTATTCTGGTTTATTTAATAATATTAGATACCTAGTTATCTTTTTGATTCTTTAACTCAAAATTTTCATAGTAAAATCGTTCTTTTAAATTAAGTTAGTTTAGTGCTTAGAAATAACCCTTTAGTAATTTTAAATTTCATATAAAATGGTAGAAGGTTCAATAAAGGCTTTTATACCACCTCCTAAAAAGGGGAGAGAAAGTAAGAACCCTCATCTCTAACTAACACGTCTTCTTCCTAGAAATAATCTTCTTCTCAAAACCTTCAAGAATAATAAACTCAACTAGGAACTTCCAGGCCAACCTAAAAGATGGGACAAAAGCGCCAAAAGGCTACCCCGATGACACCAACTGAAGAGGAAGGACCTAGAAAGGTGCTGGAGACGCAAGAAGCAGCAGCCGTGCGAGAGTTTGCGATGCCACAGTTCCAGGAAGAACAGGCATAAATTTTAGTCGCATTCTCTGACCTGAAGGAGGAAGTAAAGAAGCTACGATTTGAGAATAGAGCTCTAAAAAATCAAGTTACTGAGCTCAAGGAATGGAAAGAAAGCTTCTGGGAAGTCTACAATCGAGAGCAAAACACTTTCTTCAGGGAAATGGGATTGCTACAGCAGAGAACAACTGTGCTTGAAGAGAACAGCAAGTAGCAACAGTAGTAGGAATTCAAAGTTAAGACAATTCAAGATTCAATGGACATAGAAGGAGCTATTAATTTACCGAGGAGTCCAGACAAGAAATGAATTAGGAATAAACCAAGATGTTTTGTATGCAAACAAACTGGACATAAATATAGACAATGTTAGAAATTGAAATTAATTAAATAATAGTACTGGAATAGAAAATAATAAGAAAAATAATAGTACTAATATTAGGATAAGATTAGACGAGAATTCTGTAACTAATTTTATCCGTCAGGAGGTCAAATCTACAAACCGAAGTGGTATAAAATCTAAGGCGACTGAAAAAAGAGTCCTGAAGGGAGCTGGTTCCAGCCTGGCTATCAAACTGGTCCTGTGAACACGAGGTTGAAAGTCCTCCAAGTTCACTAAACTCCAATTTAAACTTTTAATTTAGTAATTTAATATGTAATTTTAAATTTCTTAAATGGTTTTAACTAAAAGATTCACTAAGCATATAGCATAAGTCACTTATAGTAGATTTAACTTATAACTAGAAGCAATCTAAGTTATAACTGAACACTAAGGCAGAATTAAATAAGCTATGAAAGATGATTTCTTTATTAATAGCGTTATAGATGAAACTATACTAAAACATCAGAAATATATTAGTTTAGGTCTTATAAATACTAATAAGCACAAGCATAAAAAGAGCTTATATTTAAGCTATTGAAATGTCTTTTATTCTAAAGCTTTTAAATTGTTATATATATCTGTCTAAACTTACTTTCTAATAATATTAAAATGAGATAGTCGAAGACTCTTATTATTATTTCCATCTAGGCTTTGAAATTAAATATAAGCTATTTCTAAAGATTTTTTAAGTAACTGGAACATTTTAAATTTCCATTACGCTCTATTCTATTTATTAAATCCTTCATTAAATTTGCTACAAGAACGAATTTATAGCTTGCATGATAAAAGCACTATCTGAGTATTAGCCTTATAAAGAGCACAAAAATGTCCTGGTATTATAAGAACCAATATAAATCTAACAATCTAGCTAATAATTTAGGATAAAACGTAAAAAAGGCAATGAGAACCAATACAAAATACAAAAATAAAGATATTTTTATCCTTGAGCTTAACGTAAAAATAATAAAAAAAAGGAAAATTTGTAAAGGATAAAGAAATATAATTAGCTATTATACAAAAATAAAATGATTTAATATAAGAATAAATCATGAAAAAACCTAGCTCTATAGGAAAACGAAGATAGGCAATATTTATTAAATATCTTTCCTTTAAAAAAAATTATATCAAATCCACTATTTAAAACTCCAAGTATCCTTTAAAATGCATGGAGAAAATTAACCATGTAAATTCTAATTATTTATGTAAAATAAATTTTTAGTTCGGCTTAAAAGAATAAAAGCACAAATAATAAATTAATATAAGTTAAGAGATAGGAGATATGTTGATTTAGTCAAATCAATATAAGACTAGCTATTTTCTAACTTAGTAGTTCTATTTATAAATTTAATTTAGTTTAAAAGTTTTAAAATGTATGATAACTTATGAATAAATAATAGCAGAATTATCTTTTAAAGTTTTATTTTCAAATAAATGGCTGCAAGAAAACAAATTCCCAAACTTTTAAAGAAATTTATGATTCATATAAAATGTAAGAGATAGAGAGAACTTATTTTATGAAGAAGGTAAGAAATTATTTAGTTAACTATAGTAAGAAACTCTTGCAAATGAGACTTGCCAATATGTGGTACAATTATGAAAAAGAAATTCCTAAAAATAATCTAAAGAAGATATTTCATTAATCATACCTTCAGATAGTAATTTTTATTAAAGTAGTTGTTTCATAAGAGTGTACTAAAGAAAGTAAGCATCAATGACAACTAGTAGATAATTTAAGCAACTTTACTTCGCATATCTCTTTGAATCTTTTTCAGAAGCTTTTATATCAATTTTCAGATCTTAGACCAATTTTATTTAGATAAACCTAGGAATATACACTCTAATCCCATATTAAAGAATAGAAGAATACATGAATGTTATCACTATTCAACTAAATTCTCTTTATAGGGATTATCAAATACATATAATAAATAAAAATCTCAATATCACAGAATGATATCAAAATCAAAATAAGCATTAAAAATTATCTTTCATCCACACAAAAGCCAATACAAGTGCTAAAATCAATTCTTCTTAGAATTATTATTCTTCTAATGCTAATTTATTTCCATGCTTAATTCTTAGCTTATAAATAATCTAAAATTATGATCTGTAAAATTAGAAAAATTATAATATATTAGCTTGAAATGAAAGGATATGCTGAATAAATTTAAGTGAACAAGTTAAAGTTAAGTATCTTATACTCTAAGATCAAACTGAATATGTAAGAACTTAATTGAGTCATAAGTATATTTTAGTATTAGCTACATGGACTTAAGATTATATCAATGAACATGAGAACCTTAGTTTCTAAAAATTATTATATTAATCTAAAAAAATAATTTAATGATGGTATGATTTAGAAGTTGTGGCTAAAATTAATTTTTGATATTCTTCAGAAATGAAAGCAAACATAGTGAAATTATTAAATTTACTTTACTAGATAAAAACAGTCTTTGAAGATACTTATTTAACAAAGTTGATAGATATTTACCTCTTTAATAGAAGCATTAACTCCAACTCCTTCATCATGGTAAGTCTTTCTCATCCTTAAATTACAAAAGTCAGTACTTTATAGAATTTATTTCTTATTTCAACATATTAAGAATTTAAGCTAACGGTAGAAGATCATATGGTATAGTTGCGTCTATTTTAATAGCAATAGGAGTTAATTGCGGTTTATTATAATTAAATAAATAAAGCGAAATTTATAAATAAAGATGCAAATATTTTAATTAATTTAAGCTAAAAAAACTAAATACACACTTATTCTTAAATTAGAAAACAGAGTAGGCATAATGGTTTTAAATATCACCTGCATATTAAAGCGATGATGATGACAACCTAATTACTATAAAAGAATAAGTCTCAACATCTATATTTTTGAAAATAAATTACAGATAAAATGGAGGAAAAATGCTTTTGAGCGAAATTTATCTAATACTCTATCTTTAAATTAGCTGGACTAGTAAGGTGGAAGACTTATTCTTATAATTTTATAAATTTCTTTGAATTCTAAAGAAATAAAAGGCTAGTAATGTTTTCCTTTATAAGTTAAAAGATAAATAATTTAAATGTAATTGGGATGAATATTCTCTTCTATTAGGATAGCAAAGCTTATGGGAGAGTTTATAAAAGAGAAGGTAATGGTTGATTTAAAGTGTTCATATAATTTATTTTCTTAAAGTCATGATGGCAGGTATAACGTATTTTAGTGTTTATTACGTTTAAAAATTAAACTTCAGAGACTTTAAAATCGCGAGATTAAAAATATATATAAAATATAGGAAGTTTGAAGTAATTTAGAAAATACATCTGCCAAGGCATGAGAAACAACATCCAAATATTAATAAGGATAGCAATCCAATATAATATTTGGGCTTGATCTATCGATTAAAGATTCTTTGAAACAAACTTCTGACTCAAAAGGGATATATATAAATCAGGAAAGTAAGCATAAATTGTGCAAAATCAATGTAGCGATTGTAAAGGATTGATATAAGATTAAATAAAAGTTCAAGAAATCTTAGAGAACTTTACAAATAGAAAAATGATAAGAGTGCAAAAATAAACTTAAGAATGTTTTAACCGTAAAAGAAGCTTTATAAACTTGACTTAAGCGTACTTTTCCTTAAATTGAACATTCTAAGTTGATTATCAATTAGAAATGCAAGATCAATTATTTCATTATTTAGAATTTTAAATTCTTGCAAATGAATTTGGAATAAAAATTCAAATTTCTTTTAGAAAATAAATCTTTTCATTAATTCAGAGATCTAAAGATTAAAATTTAGTAAACAAATACTACTTTGCATAGCTTCATGAAGTAAAAGACAAAATTACTTAGATTTGCTTTTTTAACAGAATGATATAAAGAAAAGAAGTCAAAATTTTGGATTATACAGTAAGATTAAGGGAAAGAAGATGTTGTTTTGTATACTGAATGCTTAGGAAAAGTTTTGATAAGAAAATAGAAAGATCTAAAAGAGTGGATTAAAGCTGAAACTAATTTTAAGAGTTTACACTTAATTATATAACTTAGAAATTAAGAGTAATGAATAGAAAATAAAACCAAGTCAGAGGGAGGCAAAGCAATTGCAAGTGTGCTCGTTCATTAAGGTGAAAATAATTATCCTTGCTATAAGTGTAAAGAGGCAAAGTGCTGTTCATGATTGGTTAAGCTTTAGATAGTTAGATTGTAGGTTTTATGAATAATAAAAAAAGCGTTTTATTTAAAAGGCTAAAAATAATCAAACTTTTATATCTTTTTAATCAATTTTCTACAATTTCTATTCCTTCTCTTTCCTTTGTTGTTATATGAATTATCATGAATATTATTCCTATGTAAACTCACATATTTTCTTAGATAAAAATTAAATAAATTTAAAAATTAAATAATGCTTAAGATATAGTTGCAGCAATATAAGTTCAATACTTTAAGCAACATTTGAATCATCAATTTTTCTTTGCCATTTAGAAGAAAAATATTTACCAAGAAAGTCTGGGTTAGATGTATTGATAAGACTTTAATAAATAAAAAATTCTTCATTTTATAAAGCTTAAAGAATTTAAAATGCTTCAATTAGGCTTTTCAATAAAAAAATTAGACTTATTTCCAAATACTTTCTAAATAATTTAATACTATATCAGCTCGAATCTCCTTTTTACTTTCATTAAATAAGAAACACTTAGAATAATTCTCAATAATATAATCTGCCTAAAACATTAATTTCTATATTTATAAGCTTAGTAAAAGGATAGGATTTATATAAAGGCGAATTCAATATACTTAAAGCTTTATTAATGATCGAAGGAGTAATAACTACTATCCTTATTATTTAAACCACACTTTCTTAATTTAAATAGATTTAACTGCATTAAATTAAGTTCTGATTTTTATACTCGATGTATGGCTCTCATTTTAGAAACTCTTAATGATAAATTATTTTCAGTATAATTAATTTTAGGATATTCAGGAGATCTAATCTTCATCGATAATATTTTTTTGCTAAATATTATTTTATCTATACTTGTATCTCTTAAAATACAATTAGATCATTTTGAACAATCTACTATGATTAAGAAATTTCTTTGATTAATGTTTTCTCTATCTGATTTATTCATATTAGATTAATTCCAATATTCCACCGACATTTATCTAAATAATAAACTAATTAACAGCTGTTTATTTTATCTTTTCTCTTTAAACGAAAAATCTTACATATTTGAACAGAGTTCTTAGTGGAAGATCCTATCCCTCATATAGCAACTCATGTATTTTTGCTTAATCAAAGCTCTGCTAATTGGATCTTAATTATTTTGATATTCAGGTATCTTCTTTAACTCTTTAAAAATTTTTGTTTGCATCAAAATAAAAGACAAGAATATACATGAGTCTCTTTATTATCTTTATGATAGAATAACTTAACTTGAATATTTATTTTTTATATCTACATTTTTTATAATTATTTATATAGAACATTTCCTTTATTCAAAAGTAAATTAAGCAAATTTAGTTAGAACTTGCATAAGCCTTGGCTATTACAATATATGCTAATAGTACAATATAATGTTGTAAGCTACCTGAAATTTTCATATTATATAAATTTCTCGCAACTATCTTGCTGAGATAAGGCAAATAAGAAAACATTAATTGAAATCTTTCAAATAAATTCTGCCAAAAGGTTGTAAGACTCGATCCCTCCTTATTCATTGCAGTTTAATATACTATCTTTCTCTCTAATTTGCAAAATTACTTTGATCACTCTTTAAAAATCTTTAAAAATCTTTAAATAGCTTTTGATGTTAAGAATATTTATGAATAAACCATTTTCTCCTTCGAATAAAGGAAGTCGAAAATCGTAAGTATATTATGTAAAAATTCAAATTAAGAAACTTTATTATAATCTGAAAAATCGTTGAGAGAATATATATATATATATATATATTCTTATTTAATTTAAGGATATAAGTTATCTAATTTTAAAATTAGTATAGTAGAAGTTTATAATTGATATTCCATCAATAGTATCTTTAGTCTATCTTTAACTACATACATCGCTATTTTGAGTTCAGCTTTCTAAAAAAACTATTCCTTTGCATTATATTAGCATTTTACTATCTGTCTTTCGATAAGGCTTTTCTATTTAATTAAGTTAGCCTTACAAAGCATAAAATTTTCATTTTATTACTATAATTGTAGGAAGAATTTATAAATATAATCAATATAATTGATTTAATAGTTTTATTTCTCAGCCTCACTTGTTCAATTTTAAGCTATTCCTTTTTTATTCTAATTAAGTATATTTAATTTTAGAACTATTCAGATATATAGCTTGATATTTATTTCTAGATATAGAAATTTAATTATCAGCTCATTTCGACAAATATTTAACAAAGTGATCAGTTTAAATCTTTGACAATTTTTGTAGTATAAGATTCATTTCATTGACTAAATACATAGTCCTGACAGAATATGCTGAAAAAACATTATTAGTAACCTCACGAGCTGAATTCTAATAATTGAGTTCATTTTTAAAAAATAGCTTAAAGATAATTAAAACTCATCTAGGCCAAAAAAAGACTAAAATGAATCTTATTTATAGCTTGACGAAGCTTATGCCGTTTATTGATGATAGAATACTTAAACAAAGCAATACGGATAAATTAATTTTATAGACAACTCATATCCACTTTATTAATACTTTTTATCATAATCTCTACTAAATTCATTCTACTTCTATTTAAAGCAGCTCAATAGCTAGACTTTTATATTAATATTATTAAATAAATTGTTTAGCGGATCCAGACAGTCACCGCTTAAAAGAAGTTTTTAAGTTTAAGCCTATTTTTTAACGAGCTCTAGAACTCGCGAGTCTTGTATTTCTTGTCTTCCATCTTTTGTCATTTCATTCGTTTGTCGTTTTTCCCAATATTTCCAATTCAAGGTCCGTTTTCAATCTATAAACTTTTCCATTCTCTCTACATCAGATTTGGTTTTTCCTTTTTTTATCTACTGTATAACTTGCTTTTTCCATGAATTTTCCTTTACTTTTCCGAATTATCCACAGTTCTTCCACAGATGATATTTATTATTGCAGTAGTAGCATAGTTTCCTTATCTTAAGTCCTTTTTATTGATTCGGGTTGGAATTCTTTTCTATTTTCATCTTATCGGAACTGAAATTCTATTCTGATAGAATCTGCTAGCTTTGGAGATTCTTTTGACTTTGCAAAATGTTTTCAAACTGCTAGTCTGGGCTTGGATCTACTGAACTTGGGAATTAGTCTGACTGAACTGTTCTTGTTAGTACTTCCATAGAGCATTGATTTATCTTTCCTAGTTAGACATTCTGAGGTCTAATGTGTCTTGCAGTCCGTGCTGGATCTATTGTGATAGTTTTTCATTCTCTTTACGAAGCGTCCTAACCTCTTCCTGGAGTTCAACACCACTTTGATGAGCTGTTCCATGACATTTATCCAGAAGGATTAAACTCAGATACCTCCTAGTGGAGAGCAGACTTCATCTGCTTTCTCGGTTTCTCTTCTGAGGTAGGGGTTTCCACGTGTTAGGCTTTCTTAAAATTTTGCTATTCTTCCTGGTTGGACTAGGTTCCAGGATATTAAGGTTAAGCGAGAGAAAGCTAATTGGCTTTCAGTTTTCTCTCCTATTTCTAGGAGGTGGTGTAAAAACCAGATCTAAAGCCTTCCACCATTTTTTTATTATTAGCTAGATTTTTATTTATTCTCTTTATTTTCTATTTTAAAGTTATTTTATTTTAATTCCCAAATAAAAAAAGGTAGGATATACAAACATTTAGATTTAAAAAATAAAATATATAGCACAGTCATTGCAATTAATATCTCCTTTATGAAGCTAAATATTAATACTAGAGAAATTCCTTTAAAATCAAAATTTATTACTTCGAAGACAGCTATAATAGCATGGGAATAAATTATCTAAATACTCCCTTTATATTGCTTGCTTTTACTAAATTATACTTATGCTTGATTTTGATCTTTTATTAAGAAAGAAGACTCAAGTATCTGGGGCTAGATTAAAAGTACTCATACGTAATATGTCTTAAATATCTTATACGTTATATATCAACTAGATAGCGCATTTTAGATAAATTTCCATTAAAATTTGATATAGTGTTACCAAAGATCCAAAGCAAGGCTCGTATGAATAATTCCGTTAGCTTTACCAACTATATTAAGTTTCCTCTCTTTTCAAGCTTTAAAAAAATTTCATATAGACTAGAAGAATTTTTCCTAAATGTTTGGTAAAAAAGTAAATTAACTTTATATAATTTATATACAGATAATCAAATACTCCTTCAAATTTTATTCACCTTACTATACTTGCAAGAATTATATTTCAATAATATATGCATAATAAAACCTTAGCATTTGCCTAATTATATCAAACTTTTTATTTTAGAAAAGAGATAAAAATCAAAAGGCTTATATTTTATTCCATAAATCATGCATTTTTGTCTATTATTTAATTAAAAATAAGCTTTTCTTTTCTAACAATTACAACTATTCTTCTACTTAAGAAGAAAGGGATCAAGAATGAGTTTTGTATATTTTGTCAGCACTTTTAGCTATAAATCTTAATTATTTAGCTTATTTAGTTTCTTTTTACTTGCTTCTAGTTGAAGAATAATATTCTCTATTGATTTTATTTAAAATTATTATGTAAGTAAGAAATCATTAGGCTATCATTCTCATGTGATAATCTTAATAATCTTTTGTGTATCTTGGTTGCCTTATATTATTTAATCATATGAACCAAAATTTTTAACTTATATATAAGAATTAGATTAATGGAAATAGAGCAAATAAGCTCTTTAGATTAAATAAGGCTCTGTCTCAAAAAATTAACGAGAGAAAGTATAGGAACTTCAATAGTAGTAAAAAGGAAGGATTATTTTGCCAATTTAATTGAGAAGAATTTCTTTTAAAAGGCAAGCAAAAGTTGAAATAAAAGCAGATTAGCTAATTTAACATTATTCATCTTCTATTAATCCTTAGCTTTAATTATCTTGCTTAATTTTAGTACTTTCTTTTCTTAATAATTTAAGTTTAGTTCTTAAAGTTGTTTTTATAAACTGTATTGGTTCTGAGATAAATTTTAGCTCTTTTCTTTGTTAATTATATTTATATATGTCTTAAATCCTATGATGAGCTTTAAATATCAGCTTTTTGCCTTTTATTCTCTATTTCTTTAACATTATTTGCTAAAAAGGAAACTTTTATCGGGATATTTTGTTAGAAAATAGGCTTTATTTTCCTTTTTTAGTGAAATTTGATCCTTAAAAATATGGATAATGTTGGTACCCTAAACTAATACTTTTATCTATAATCAACTTTATTTTTTAATAAGCAAATTTAAACTTTAGAGACAGAATCTAAGCTAAAGCCAGACTTTCAGTATATTGATTGATAGGAAAGGTTAAGATATTTATTCCTACAAGGTAAAAGCCTAAAAGATAGAATAGTACTATATTACTAAGAAATAAGATTAAAGTTCTTAAAAAGGTATAAAATCCCATTATTCTAAAACTAGATAGCTGAATGTATATTCCTTATTTCTATTAATTTTAATCTTTCTTATTACCTTCTGCATATAACCCTTTAGTCTTAGAATTTAATTTCATTTAATCATTTTAACTACTTAATTAATTTAAGTCATGTTCAAAATTCATATAAATGCTCACTTTTGCTTTTTTAAAAATTAAAGAATATAAAGAGATTTTTAATAGCTACAATAGCTGTTTTATCTCTTATAACTTAATTATATAGATATGTCTTGAAATATATCTATGTTAAGACATAGCCAATCACTTATATATTATATAACACCAAATCTATTTTCTATTTCAATACTTATAATCATACTAGTCAGAATATAAGCTAATTTTAATCTAAGAAATTAATTAAATTTAGTACAATAAAATTATCAAAATTCATCAATAGCACTATAATATGAACTATAGAAGTAATCACTTTACTTTCTTGTTTCAATATAATGAGTTTACTATGTGTAAATGATTTTAATTATTTACTTTAGCTAAAATTTATTTCATTAAAACGTGGTAAAATTTGTTAAATGTGTATAACGTTTGCCACGTAAAGATTTAATATTATCTTTAAAGAAAAGAATGACTAACTTAACTATAAAAATGAGATTCTTTATAGATTTAGCAAAGATTCTTTTCTAATTCTTATGCTTTTTCTCAATAATTTAGATATCATGTTCTTGGTCTTATGTTACTATACCAAATACTGGAGTTTATTACTAAGACAAAAGCTTTAGTTAATCATATACGTGAAGTAATTATGGAGTTAATCCTGCTGTGGATAATCCAGGAAAGTTAAGTTATACTGTATGAATTTATCCAACTGATTGCTCTAACTAAAATATAGCTTATATTTTTTCATTTAAAGATTGCTGTACAAGATGGTAAGCATGATATATCAAAATTTCTGCTAATACAATTACTTAATTTGGACTAACAGGTGATGCTGGAACAGACACTTTAGGCATTAACATTCCTTGTGGATAATGAACATTTTTTGCAAGTACTTTAACAACGTTATGGCTATTAAAAAATGCTGCATTTAAAGAATTAAGACTTTGTGCTGGAGATTTAAGTAGCCTATCATGTGGAGTCTATTTAAGTACATAAAAAATGACAGTATCTAGTGGAGATAATTTATATTTAGGATATTATAGTTCGAGTGCTTCTAATTTTTAAGGATATGTTTTATAGCAAAGGTATTACAAAAGTGATGCAAATATGGATTAGTCAGATTATTAAAATATTATTAATTCTGATGCCCCTTGTCAAACTCACTTTTTAACGTGTTATGCATGTACAACATCAGCAGTATGTGACTCATTATGTGAATCAATTTAATACTATAAAACATCCGATTCCAAATGTTATTAGTGTTCAAGTGCTATTTCTTAATGTAATCAATGTGCAGAAAATGCCATACAAGTAGTAACCTGTAGTGCATGCAATAATCCATATAAATTAACATTGGGAACTTGCTAAAGTAACTGCGACGTTACTTAATAAGACTCAGACAGTAATAGAATTTGTTTAAATTGTAACTTAGTTTTAAGTAATTGCTAATAATGTAATGAAGCTGGGAGTTAATGTACTCTATGCGATTCAAACTTTTATATTGGTGGAGATAATTAATGTCATCCTTGTACAGACTTCGATACTTAATGTGTTGCTTGCTCTATTTCAGGATGCACTTCATGTAATAACCCTTTAAAATCAACAATTGGTATTTGCTAAAACAATTGTGATAATACTCAGTAGGATAGTAACTCAGATAGAATTTGTTAGAATTGTAACTTAGTTCTATCTAACTGTTAGGAGTGTAATGAGGCAGGTACATAGTGTACTCTATGTGACAATGGATATTATATAGGTGGAGATAATCTTTGCTACTCTTGTACCATTATAGATGCTTAGTGTTCTTCTTGTGCAAATGGAATAACTTGTGATGGATGTAACAATCCATTTAAACTTACATTGAATACTTGCTAAAGTAATTGCGATTCTACTTAATAAGACTCAGACAGTAATAAAATTTGTTTAAATTGTAATTTAGTTTTAAGTAATTGCTAATAATGTAATGAAGCTGGTAGTTAATGTACTCTATGCGATTCAAACTTTTATATTGGTGGAGATAATTAATGTCATCCTTGTACAGACTTCGATGCTTAATGTGTTGCTTGCTCTATTTCAGGATGCACTTCATGTAATAACCCTTTAAAATCAACAATTGGTATTTGCTAAAACAATTGTGATACTACTCAGTAGGATAGTAACTCAGATAGAATTTGTTAGAATTGTAACTTAGTTCTATCTAACTGTTAGGAGTGTAATGAGATAGGTACATAGTGTACTCTATGTGACAATGGATATTATATAGGTGGAGATAATCTTTGCTACTCTTGTACTATTATAGATGCTTAGTGTTCTTCTTGTGCAAATGGAATAACTTGTGATGGATGTAACAATCCATATAAACTTACATTGAATACTTGCTAAAGTAATTGCGATATAACTTAATAAGACTCAGACAGTAATAGAATTTGCTTAAATTGTAACTTAGTTTTAAGTAACTGTTTAACATGTAATGGAGCTGGAAACTAGTGCTCATTATGCGATAATGGATTCTATATCCATGCTGATTAAAAATGCCACTAATGCTCTGAAAGTATACCTTTTTGCTAATTTTGTTCTCAAGATGGGTCCACTTGCTTAAGTTGCCTTTTCCCTTAGGTTTTAGATAATAATTAATGCCTGAACTAATGTTCTTCATCCAAATAAGATAGTAACTCTGATAGAATATGCTAAATTTGCAGCTTAGCTTTACCTAACTGTTTATAGTGCAACCATTAAGGAAATGCATGCACATAATGTGATTCTGGCTACTACATAGATTAAGCTTAACATTGTTCATTTTGCTATAATTAAATTTAAGGATGTTAGTCTTGCGACTAACCAGGTTAAGTTTGCTATTCATGCTTAAATCCTAAAAAGCTAGTTTATAATTCCTGTGTTGATGATTGCCCAGCTACTCATTATGATGATGGAAGCAGAATTTGCAATTTTTGTTAAAATTCAATTAATAACTGTATTGAGTGTAATGAGTTAGGTACTATTTGTACTCTCTGCTAATCAGGTTATTACATTAATAATTTGAACCTATGTTCTCCTTGCAGTACTTCTATACCTAATTGTAACACCTGTGATCAATAAGGAATTTACTGTAACTCTTGCAATTTTCCTTATAAACTAAGCTTTAATTAATGTGTAGCATAATGTCCTACCATCTAGTTTGACGATGGAAGTAGAGTTTGCTAGTCTTGCTAGGTAATTCTTAATAATTGTATTTAATGCAGCTAAACAGGAGACGCTTGCACTTCATGCGTAAATGGATATTTCGTAAACTAAAATGATTTAAAATGCCATGAATGTAAAGAAAGCATTTCCTTCTGTAGCTAATGTTCTTAAGATGGTGCTACTTGTCAATTTTGTGATTTTCCTAAAAAATTGACTAATAATAAGTGCTAAGATAGATGTGATACTAACTAACAGGATAAAGATTAGGATTTCATATGCTAACCATGTAACATCGAATTAGCACATTGTGAGACATGTAATCAAGAAGGAAATAAATGTTCAAAGTGTGAAGATATGTGGTTTGTTAATAGCTAATAAACATGCTCTCAATGTTCTCAATCAATAGAGTTTTGCCAATTTTGTTCGTAGAATGGAGAAATCTGCTTTATGTGTGAATATCCTAAAGTCTTAACTAACAATACTTGCTAAGAGATTTGCATTCCCACATAACAAGATAATGATGGCAATGGTATTTGCACTGAATGTGAAGATAAATTAGAGCATTGCATATAGTGTAATCACTAGGGTACTGAATGCATATAATGTGATGAAGGTTATTTTATAAACGATTAGCATTAATGTGAATAATGCTCTAACAAACTTTAGTTTTGTGATAGATGCTCTTAAAGTGGAAAAGAATGCTATAAATGTAAAGATAATAAGAAGCTAACAGAGTATAAATGTGCAGATAATTGTACTATTTATTAGTAAGACTATAACAATGATTTAGTATGTGAAGCTTGTAATTTAGTAATAGATTACTGCTTCTTTTGTAATGATAAGGGTTAATGTCTCTTATGTGATGATAATCATTACTTAAGTACTAACGGCTTTTGCTTAGATTAGTGTCTAGATATTGAGTAAGATAGTGACTTTGACTAGATATGCAAACTTTGTAATATTGTACTTCCAAACTGTTTGAGATGTGACAAATAGGGAAAATAGTGCCTGTAATGTGAGAAAGGATTCTTTAACTCCTAGACTGGTTGTGAGAAGTGTGAAGTCTCAGATTGCATAAAATGTGACTCAGATCCAAGTATATGCGATTAATGTGCTAATAACTTTTTACTTTATGAGAATTCCTGTGTTGGATCCTGTGACTTAATAATAGAAAATTGCTTGACCTGCGATTAAACTTTTAACTGTATAGAATGTGCAAAAGGTACGTATCTAGGTGAAGATAAGCTATGTCATAACTGTTCTGAAGTAGAAGAAAATTGTGATCTCTGTGATAAAAATACTTGCTTCAGTTGTAAAAATTAGTACAAATTATACAATCAAGAGTGTGTTAGTTTTTGTCCTAATACAACAGTAGAAAACGATACTTAATGCATAGAATGCAATTAATTAATTGCTAACTGTAAATATTGTAATGAAAGTGGACTTCAGTGTATTTAATGCTAAGACAGCTTTATCTTAAGTAATAATAAATGCTAATTAAATAGTTTATCTATTAAATACACTTAAACATGGGAGCAAGCTTTTATAGAATCTCCAAGTGTATAAGAATTAAACTTAACATAAGCTTAAGAAAAAGTGCTCATTTTAACGGAGGGAACTTAAGCCACTTTGAAAACTTCATCTTATATATTCGTAGCAGGCTCATGCTTACAAGGAGGTATTTTCGATATGAGTTTTTTTTGAATGACTTAATATATTGATGAGCTAATCTCAATAACAGGCTTAATGAACGTTAGACTACCACAAATATTACAAGGGTACTATTTAGTTTAGTTCGATCCTATAGAAGCAATGCTTAAATATATGGGCATAAATCTAAATTCCTAAAATCCAAGCCAACAAAAGATCATTTACAACATTGCTTTATAAGGAATCTAATCTACATCTTTTTTAGCAAACTCATTACAATTTTTCTGAAACTTAGTAATTTTATTCACTACTTTCTGCTTATTAAACATAATTAAAGCTTTTAAAAAATAAGTTGTAGAATATCTTAAAAAGGTCTATTCAAAGATAAAATGGTCTGGAATCATTAGAAACATACTTAACTATTACCTCACTATCTTAATAGCTGTTTTTTTATAGATTAGCAGCGTTGACATTGACGATTCCTACGTTTTTGCCAATCTGGTTTTATCTTATTTTGCACTTGTAAGTTTTTACTTTAGATGATTTTAACTGGAGTTTTGATTTTTATATGTGTGAAGATATTTATCTACCACAAGTTCTAGCATAAAATATAAGACGAACAGAATTTAGAGAAAGATATAGAGCTGTTTGAAAACCAGTTCGGAGTTCTGGTTGACGAGCTAAAGAATAAAGACATACTATGAGTCTGTTTATTTTATCCTATTTTTATAGTTAGAAGGATAATCATAGCAGGTATAATTGTGTTTTTATAAGAGTATCCTAAAATACAAATAATAGGGTGTGGTCTACTTAGCATTTTTTAAGTTTTCTATTTGTTGCTATTCAATCCATTAAAAATGAATTAGATGTTTGGTCTATACGTAGCAGGAGAAGTGTGAGTTCTAATGATGTTCTGGTAAAACTTGCTGTATATTAATGGTGATGAAGAGCATTTTGAAAACTGAGCCCTTTTTGTAGTGATAGGTTCTTATGTTTTAATAATAACAATTTAAGCAGTAGCATGGGGAAATGCTATTAAATAAGGTATTTAAAAGTGTAAAGCTTGAAGACAAACTTAAACATAGTAGCAGAATGAAAAAGAATAAGGTTCTAATTTGAATGATTAGAAAGAAGTAAGCATCAACTTACCAAATAACAACGAATAATTGCAGAATAACGCCTAATTTACTTTCTTTTAAAATGAAGAATCAGCAGATGCAAGCAGAGTCTTCAATTATGTAAGTCAAAGCGAAACACTAAGAGAGTTAAGTTTTTCTAGAAGAGACTAAGTCGAGCCTCTGAAAGATATTTGATGTATAAAAACTATTTATAACATTTTACGAAATTAAGTTTAATAGCCTTACTCTTAACAATCTACAAAATGAAACTATGAAGCATTAATTTAACGTAAAATGCTAACAGGACTCTCTGTAATTTAAAGCTAAAAGCACATACAGAATAAAGTCAGTGAAAGTAATATAATTGATAAATAAAAATTACATCAATTTCAACAAAATTACCATTACAGCAGTCATCTACTAGCTCTTGCCTAGACCTCTTAAATCTTTATTAATTAATAGGGGCAAATCTATATGTCTTATTTCTATTTAAAGGGATATAAATTAAATTCTTTATTCATCAAATATTTTCTCATTTAGTAGCACTAAGAACTATAAAGAATATTTTATAATAATTCTATATTTTTATATTCGAAAAAAAAATATTAAATTTGATTTTTAGATAGTTGACCTCTTATTATATAAGCGATGCTTTTATTTTATTATTTATAAAATTATGATAAGTCTTAGCCTAGAGAAGGAAAGTTTATCTGTTAGCAGGGATTTTTATTTTAGATTTCTTATTTAATTTTAAATTTTTTAATTTGGGCTACGTTAAATTTTGCCTTATTATAAGCAATTTATGCTTCCTTTATTTTAGCTTTCAAGCTCAATGCAAATTTAGACGAGATAGAAGAAAATATTAACTAACTTTTGCATTAGATTTGTGTATCTTGCATCTCTTATAGAAAAGTCTTTGCTATATAATTAAAAGGTATTCTAAAATTTCAAAAAGGGGACTCTGAAGGATAAATTACTTAAGTAAATTGAGAAGGCAAGACTTCGTACAGTTCATTAAATTTCTTAATACCAACATAAGTGAGAACTCACTGTTAACTCTTACATGCACTAGCACTTTAATCTAGTAAGTTAAATGATAAGACCTAATTTTTGATTATATCAAATAACTTAAAACTTTAATAGGCTTAATTGATATCTTACTACTATAAGGTACTATATCTCATCATCTAATCTATTAAATATGCTTATGCATAACTTCTTAATTAAGCTATTGCTTATTATACGTTAATACTTTAAAAAGGGCTTCTGGAATCAGCTAGCCTATGGTTTCTTAAATAGTTGCTTTTTTTCTTTAAAGTTAGTAAGTTTCTCCTAATATTTGAAAGGTTAAGTAACTGAGTTTTTTATAGCTATCCTATATTCTCATAATTTAGATACTTTCTTATTAGTTTATTCATCTAATCCTTTCTTTTAAATACTACTTGCCAAAAGAAGGAAAGCAAGATAAAAAATGATTTTGTAAAAACAACAAAAAACCTTATGGTAAATCTTAAATTTAAAGCAAGGGACTTAAGAGACTAGAAGCAGATAAGAATAGAAGAGTAAATTAATGTGCAAACGATTTTTGAATTTTCGGTGCATTTAACGTGCAAAGGTTTATTTAGAAATGCTATTTAGACTTTAAATTTAATAATGGGGTGCTGCGATTCTAAGCCTTAGTAAGAATAATAAGAAATTATAGTTGAAGAAAAACCAAAAGTAGACAACAAATAACTACAGAAATAAAGGCTTGCTGAACTCTATAAGTCCAAAGCTAATTAAAAAACCACCTAGCAAACTACTTAAAACTAAGTCTAGAAATAAGATTCAAATCAGATTGCTTCAATTAGTGCTTCTACCAAAGATTCTCTTCATGGCCTTTCGCGTGTTGCGGAGAATAGTTCAGAGGCACAACAAAGTAAAGTTTAGGAGAAGACAAAGTAAGCAGATGCTAAGTAATAAGCTTAAATTAGATAAGATTAGTTTAATGTTTAGACTTAATAATCACAAAGCATTGACAAAGAGAAGTAAAAGGCGGCAAAAAGACTTGAAAATCTAATTTAATAACCTATTAAATAGCCAGAGAATAAGCAAAGCTTAGTTAAAAATATAACTGTCTTCTCACATGAAAACGGACAAGTTGTAAAAAAAGAAGAGCAAGCTTTTAACGTAGCTTAACTGAAGTATATAGTTGAACGAATAGTGACAAGAAAGTAATTTGAATCCGAAGAATAGATATTCTAGGATTCTACCCAGAAATTAAAATCTAGCAATTTTAGATTAGATTAGCAAAAGTTGAAGCACTAATGAGTGCTAGCACTTTTAACTCTTATTTAATTTATATATTAATTCAATCTATTTCACCAGATATTTAGCCTCTCTTAGTTAGTATGTTAAAAATATTAAAATAAGAAGATAAATCTGAATTCATCATTAATAGAGTGGCTGATTTCACTAGAAACTTGAGCTCAATAGGGAAAGTTTAACGTCTCAATAAAGCAAAGAAATAATTAAAAAATGCTTTGCTTCCTTCAATGGCTTAAGCCATTAAAAGGTTTAAATTTATTAAGATTAAACATATCTAAATATAAAGCACTGCTTTAGAAAATAGCTTTCATTTTCCTTTATTTTTGAGATTAGATAAAGTAGCTTCAAGCATTTTTATATTAGTTCAAAGCGGATTATGAAGCTTTTCCTATTTTATACTTAAAGAGAAATTTAATAATAATAAGTATTATAAAAGAAAGAAGCTAAACAGATTCCATAGAGTTCTTTTCTATCTTAACTGATAATTATAGTAGACATTTTGGAGGATGCTCAGCAAGATGAAGGTTAGCAATTAAGTCTTTTATATAAAATCATTTATAATCTGCTCTTGCATTATTAAGTTCTATCTCCTTAACTTTATTCTATGATAAACCAACCTAAAATATTATATAGCATTCGTATAATTTAAGCTTAAATGCAATACTTAAATAACACTCTAAATCTTATTCTAATTTATATGCTCTTTAGGTAAAAAACATAGAATAAGCTTATTATATTTAAAGTACTACTATATATAAGATTAGAGAGATCCAAGTTCCTAAGGGCAAATCTAAGCAAACTCTTATTTGATAAAAGAAGCAAATAAATAGAAATAAGAATAATTAAACCTTTCTGTCAAAGATACCAATTATCTTATAATCCAACTTTACATCATAGAACTGGTTAAAAATTCAAGCATTCTATTTCCTAAGGTCTATACTCAATAATAGCTCTTAATATATTTTTCGTTTATAATTTGAACACTAAAATTATATAATAAAAAGGTAGGAAAAGTAAAGATATAGTAGCATGTGGCTTTTCAATAAATATCCTTTAGTAATTTAGGAGGCTATAAATAAAATGAATACCTTAAGGATCTAAGTAGCATAATAAATATAAGCTTGCTTTTAATTAAAGCATACATTTAAATATATTTAAAGCTATTCATTAATTAATAAAATTCCTTTATTACATTAGCTATCTATTTTGTAGATTCAACTCTTAAAGTATAATAAGTCTTTTTTGGATTTACTAGAGTAAAGGTAAAAATTTATTCCTAAGATCTACTTTTTATTAAATTCGTCTTTAGAATTCGTAAAAGTTACAGTGATGATGCAGAAAGATTAACTAAAGTATATCTCGATAGAATTTGAAGGAAGATGAAGATGAGGATATCTATTAATGCTTTATATTTGGTTACCTTAAAAATCAAAACTGGATATTATCTTCAATCTTCAAACCATAATTGGCTTTATTAATTTTCTTTAATAAAAGTCTAAATAATGAAAGAACTAAATTTAGATGCTTAAAAAGAAAAGAAAATATTTTGGAAAGGAATAAGGACTATCATTGGAGCTTGCATTATAATGAGCATAATAGGTCATGTATATTTGTTTGGAACTAATGAGATTTATATTACATCTTACTTAAAGCACTTTTATCCAGATATTACCTTTAATGATACCTATATCACTTTTCCTTCGACAATTATAATTAACACATTTGTAGTTTATTTAGGTATAATTTTAGTTAAAAAAGTAGGCTACAGAGCGTGTGCTACATTTTCTCTTTTTCTTATGCTACTAGCTTAAATATTGATTCTGATAGTAAATAACTGACTTTTTTACATTCTAACATACTCCACTTTGATAGGAATTTCCAATGGCATTATTTGAATTTCACTTATAGAATGTTGCTGGGCTTATTTTCCCTGGATTAAAGGAAGAATTTCAGGAATATGTACATTGAATGTCCCTCTATGAGCTTTCATTTATGCTTTATTTTGTACATACATAGTAAACCCTGAAAATACCAAGCCAACTATAGAAGAAAATTACGGAGAAGCCGTCTATAAATATTTCAACTTTGAAATATCCCAGAACGTACCTAAAATGTTTATGTACTTGTTCTTCATTTATTTAACTACTGGAGCTATAGGAATTTGACTATTAAGATATCCTACTTAAGACGAACTATTATGTATAAATGAAAAAAATGAGCGGATTTAAAAGGAGAAAGAGAATTCTTTAAATCAGCCTCTTATTGATAAAGAAAAAGATACTAACACTTCAGTATCCAAAGGAGTTTTCAGTTCTAAGTTCTTTTTGATTTTTCTTATGTGTGTAATGTCAACTAATTTTGGAATTTTTGTTTGTTCGATTTAAAAAACCTTTGCCATCAACTATATAGTTGACGATAATTTCTTATCTCTAGTGGGAGCAGCTTCTTAGCTCTCTAATGGCTTATTTAGAGTCCCTTTAGCACAATGAATGGATAAGAGCGGATTCGTGACTGTTTACCGTACCATATTAATTTTGCAAATAGTTTGCTCAGGGTCAATTTACTTCTGCGTTCATTATAAAGGAGTTTACCTCATCTTAATTTGTATAACTCTTGCCAGTCTTGGTGGGTAATATGCAATCTTTCCTCCTTGTATGATTGAATTATTTGGAAAATAAACCGGATCAAGAGTTTACAGCGTGTTTGTATACAGTTACCTTACATCATCATTTTTAGGAATATTTTTTGTTAAGTTAATCTTACCAGTAAGTGATTTATACAGCTAACTGGCTATCTAGCTCTATTCATTATATTCTTTGGGCTAAATATCATCGCCTTTTTACTTCTGTTTGTATTCGAGAAGGAAACTAAGAAGCAGTTATCAATAGAATGAATCCTAAATACTCTAATTTAATTAATTAATTAACTTTAATCTCACTTCAAATCCTTACCTAACTTGCTAAACTGAAGTGTATTAAAATCATGCTGGGAGTATTATAGAATAATCAGGCTTAGCATTTAATTATGGATAGAAGTTTATTAACCAATAACTAGCAAGAAATTAGAGTTCAAAACATCAATTTTTAGGGGTATATAGTAGCTGAATTCTAGTATTATTATTATGCTAATACCTTAATTTTGCTTTTTTCTCTACTACTTATTAGATATTCTAAAGTTAAAAGAGAGATTAAAGCTAAAATGAGTTTATTTATAACTTAAGTTAGAAAAATAGAATTAAGATTGAATTATATAATTAACCTTTTTCATACGATCATTGGTATTTCTATCTAGAATTAAATGAAATATATTTCAGGCTTAATTTATCCTGACGATTTATCTACTCATTCTCTAAAGTCAAATTTCAGTTTTATTCCCAAACGTAAAATGAGAAAAGCTATTAATTTATACTTCTTAGCATTACCTAGCTTCCCATTACAATTTAAACTTATTTTTCCCTTTAAATTGAATAGCTCATATATAGCTTTATGTTCATAATTTAACTTATTTCTATTACCTTACCTAACATTTAAAGTATCGTAGATTGATATCTAAACAAATTCTAAGAAAACTGCTTTGACAAGAAAAAATAGATATATTTAAAAATTTATTTTGAATTTTAAGTTTATTTTATAATTTACTTTAAGTTCTCTCAGAAACTCTCAATTATAAAAATGAGCAATTGGTTTTAATAAAATTAACCTCCTTTGAGTAACTAATACACTCAACCCCAATAAACGACTAGAAGGCTTAACTTTGATACTCTAATTTAGAACTAAATTTACAATAATCTTTATGACAAAGCTTGGATTTATGACATGTACTTACCTTTTAAAATGAACAATTCCTTTTTCACTGCTTTTGGAGTCGCGTTTTTATAGCACCTTCTTAGACCTTCAACTGCATTTAATGAACTTGGGAAATTTATAAGTCTCTTTAGCAATTAATAGAAAGGCCTGAGTCAAATGTAAAACTGCTTTTAGTAGCTCTATATTGAATTCTTTCAATTTATTTAGACTTTAGCATAAATGAGGAAAAGAACTATTGATAGTGATAATCTAATCTTTAGTTTATTAGATAAATACCCAGAATTGATTTCCATTACCTTTAAATACTTAGCAGCTTATCAATTAGATTAAGTTTATCATTGAGATCCAAACTAAATTGTGAAAGTGATGTAGTAATAGCAAACTGACTTATAGACTATTAATCATATTATATAGGCTCTTAGTGAGGTCCTCTAGGTCTAAGTAGTTCGTGAAACTGACTAAAGCTAGGGTGTTGCAATAAATCAGTATTAAGAAGGAACTGAAGCTTTTCCACTTATTTGCCTTTTAGATTACTAAAGTCAAAACTTCTGAAGTGTTTTATATACTAGAGAACATACTAGACTAGATGGCTTAACTCCTTAAGGCTAATTTTCCCCTGAATATATGTACCCACCAAACATAAAAAGTGCGCTTTTCTAACCTTAAGAAAAATGGGCTTTTCTAATAGGTTTCCCAATTTACATGAAAAAATAGGAAAATTTTGCTGAACTAAGCAGAAATTAGAGTAAAATAATTGAGTTATTATCATATAGGCTAAAAAAATGTTACAGCTCTATGAATATTTCAGTACAGGAACTAGTAAAGGAAATGAAACAGTTTGCTAATATCTATATTGAGTTTAGGAATCAAGACTAATCATTCATCAATAATGAAAACACTTTTACCAAAGAGCTTATTTAGCTAGCGATTGAGAATAAATAGCTATAGACTAATGTAGGAATGACTCAGTCATACTAAATTAATTCTACTGATTAGTTGCCTAATCTTAACTAGCTATGCTAGATTTAGTAAGGAAACGAACATCATACATTGTTCCCTATGGAGATCTAACTTATTGGAGTTGGAAGTTCACTAGATCCTTACGTTTGTTCAACATGTAATAAAAAGCAGCAAATTAAAATAGAGCTAAACTGTAAGCATAGGTATCATAAGGCTTGCTTAACTTAGTCCATCCTTGAGTAAAATAAATAGTAGAGTGGAAGTTAAAATAGTTGCCCTAAATGCTTATAGGAAAAAAACTAAACTACACTGTTAACAGACTAGTAGTTGCAGACAATATTTGGCTAAAATTATAGTAAGATGTAGCAACCATAGATGAGAATCTCAGTTTATAAGTATTCTAATCAAGAATTTTAGTGTTTTTAGTGTAAAAAAACTAAATAAAACTATGATAAATCTCACATGTCTTGTCATGATATTTGTCTAGACTGTTTAGGACAAGTAGCTAACATCTAAAGATGTAAGTCATTAATATAGCTTAATGTAGCATATGTGGAGCTTCCTTGAATGAATAGACAGTTAAAGCATATGAAAAGTTATTTATATGTTGCCATTTTTCAAATTGTAAGCATACTAAAAATGATAGACCAGAAGAAATGATTGCTCTCTCAATCTGTGGCCATAAGTTTCATCCTTCATGCGTATAAATTCCAATACAAAACAGAATTAATTCTAATAACCGCAAGTGCTTACGAATCAACTGCTAATAGCAAATTTATGAAGGAGACATTTAAAAGATCAATTAGCTATCAACAAAGTGCTGTAGTTGTAATAAAATAGGATCGGAACTATAGATCATTTAGCTAAATTGCTGCTAAAAAAAGATATGCAGAGACTGTTTAGCAGGTAATCTAAGTTAAAACTAAGGCATTTGCTTTATCTGCTAGCAAAATTATGATCAGTAGTAAGTAACTTAGATTTCTTAAATTTAAAATTAAGTTAGCAAAGAGTCTACCTAATAAGTTGGATAGCTGAATACTGAAAATCAATAAAATCAACCATAATCCTAAAATATAGACAAGAAAAGCTAAGATCTTATCAATCAAACGACGATAAACTAAAGACCTAAATTTATCTGTACAGTTTGTGGAGAAAAGCTTGATGTTGAAGAATACTGTTGCACTCTGAACTGTAGTCATTAAATATGTCATGAGGATTTAACTAGATGGCTTACTAGCTTACTAGATTAAAACAAATTTAAAACTGAAGATATAATTTGTCCAACATGTAGTGAGCCTTTAGAAAAAATACCTTGAGATACAAAACAGACAGACTTCAACATAATTAAAGCTCATTTAAGTATGGAGCAGCTAGAAATAATGGAAAAATGGAGAATAGAAAGCATAAAAGGAATCATAACATGTCCAAATCCAAATAAATGTAATTATAAAATGGTAGCAGAAGATATCTAAAATATTAAATGCCCTATATGTACTTATGTATTCTGCAGTATTTGCTTTAAATAAAAGCATGATTATGACTGTAATCTGGAGTAAGGATTAGAAATCGCTAAAAGCGCTGGTATGGATATTAGAAAATGTCCAAATTGCGAAAGTTGGATGACTAAAGATGAGAATTGCGAGCACGTTAATTGCATAAAATGTGGAGTGGAATGGTCGTTTTGCTGCTCTGTTCTAAGATAACCCACGAAGATTCATTCTAATTTTTACCATAGAACAGATTGTAATCACTACAGTGCATAAAATAACGATTTAAAATTTGATGAAAGGTGTTAAGCTTGTGTAAAAATAGGAACTCTTTGCACCCCTCCTTAAGGATCAAAGTTCAATTGAAGGTATGATAAAACTGGACAAAATATTAAATTTAAAATATGTCCTGGATGCTAATCTAATAGAAAGGAAGAAGAACTCACATTGTCATACTGCAAATGTAACATCTTGAAGTGTTAAGAATGCTATTTAAACTTAATTTAAAATGGAAGTAAGTTATAATACAGCATGCTTGCAATGTAATAGTCCAGCTTTTAAAAACTAAATGACTCATAATATTATTTATGCTAAAAATAATCCAAATGAAAGATAGGAAACATGTGCCAAATGTGATTAATCAAAGCATCACAAACTGTTTATTTACCTTATATGTTGCAAGAAACTATTTTGCTAGGATTGCATTTGCCAGCTAGTAAATGAAAAGTTTGAAAAGCAAGAATTTTCATAGTAATCACTTTAGTGTTTTAAGTGCTAATAACCACTTGATTTGAGAATAATAAAATAAGTAGTGACTAAGGAACTATATGATAAAATGACTGAATGGAGAAAGTATAATTAGCGATGAGTGAATGATTAAAGAATTAAAAACCTATTTTAGTCTAAATTTGATCTAATAAATAACTAAAAGCAAAGCCTAATCTTCATATTCTATATACAATATAAGAAAGCTATATTTGCAAATAATCATCATTTTAAATAAAATTTTAGATTGAAAGAAAAAACTGGGTGACTAAAAGGCTATTTATAGCTAATTTTCTATAAAGAGAACTGAAGCTGATGAAATTTTATTTTTTAGTAAATAAATTTAAAATTCTAAGTTTATAAAATGCTTCAATGCTTAAAGAAGCAAGTTGTAGCTAATAAATCTAAATTTAAGTTCTAGATTATAAGTCTAGAATTAATATCATAATAAAGAATATATTTGAGTATAATAATAATAAAGGTATGACATCATGCATACATATAAAGAAGGAATCATTTAATCTTTTAGTAATAAATAACTAATTATTGTGAGAGACTATTAGAAAGATACAGAAGCTTTATAATAACTTAAAATTAAAGAATTAGTGATACCTTTAAACTGATAGAAATATCTAACTACCATCTAATACTTTCATTTATATCTTTAATCCTGAAACTGGCTAAAGATATTCAAATTGTAAAATTAGGTATTAAGTAATTATATTAGTTGCTAGCTAAAAGGATGAAGTAAATCAGGATGAATATCTTAGATACTTGGTATTCTGTCTAGTAATAGCTTTGGTTAGTTCTATAGAAATGAGACTTATATTTAGATTATTAGGATATATTAAGTAATTTAGTAACTATATTTGATTACTAATTTATCTATACATTCAAGCAATTATTGGAAGCTTTTTTCACTAAATATAGCAAGTTATAAAGGTTAATTTATAAGAAAAATTAAGGAAAGTAAATGTTTTTTATTCTTTATGCTTTTCGTTTACATAATACATCTAAACAACTTGAAAAAGCTATTTTATATATAAGATCATATACAGCATGAAACTATTTTCTCAGTCTTGTGATGATATATTAAAATCTAATATCCTCTATCTTATAATAGCACAATTAGAAAAAGTTAATTTAAGGGAGATATTTTAACTATATTTGCCAATTGATTGCTATAATAGAAAATCCCAAATTGCAGTTAAAAATCAATTTTTTGAATTTAATTTATGCATAAGATTTTAAAAGATTCAAAGCGGTAGAATTTTTATTAATTAAAATTGAAGATAAACATTTATTTTTGATGAAGTTCCTTTAATAAATTCTTAGTGCTTGATTTTAAATAGAGACTATACTTCTATTTAATAATAAACTTAAATTTATTTTAATATATCTTAATTATACATAAATTGTATACTTTTCATTTCTATCTAAATCATTATTTTCTTCCGTTAAATTATTTCAATATGCTTCTAGAATTTTATCAACTAAATTATCACATCGATTTCCTTTTTTTAATGCTCCTTTGATAGAATTTGTTCAAATTTAGTTTTTTCTTTTATTAAAGCTAACTTTAGTATGAGATCTGATTAATTGATGTTTTATTTCAAACTGACACTACTGATAAACTCTGCCTCAAATTACCTTGAAAAATCGCAAATGTTGGCTATATTTTCCTTTTCTTCACTTTTGACTTTTAGATAAATCTTTTTTATCTTTTCAATTAAGCATCTTACTTTTTAATTTTTTTGCTTAATCATGATTTTTTTATTTTAGCTGTATATTCTTAAATTATAATTGAATAAATCTCAAATTATTGACTCTTACTTATTCTTTCACTTGTTTCTTTTCAATAAGTAACTCCATAATTTTCTTCTAATAGTTTGTTTATTTTATAAATTATTTTCTTATCATTTTTCTTTGCTAATTGTGAATATCTAACTACTCTGTGTACCTTCTCTAATAAACGACAATATATACTAAGATTGTTACACTTCCATAAATTTAGAAATAGAATAGAATCTTTTTTTCTTATTAATTGCATGCTTAATCTTTTTGCTTCACCCAAATGCTGATTCTTACTAAAGATTCTGATAATTGTACTTAACCATTTATTCTCACAAACTAGGATTTTATTATTAATCTTTTTTATAAGCTTTTGCTATTTTTTGCCTATTTTGTATTTTAATCTTTAATTATTATTATCTGTTCAGATTTTCGTAAAGCAATTTGGATTTTATATTTTGGATATCTTCAGATATTCTTTCCTAATCTTTTGCAAATAAAGTTTAGACTTTTGTTTTATTCTCAAGAAAACTTCGAAATTTGAGTTAAGGTTTATTCCTTTTTATATCTAGCTAACTTTATTCAAATCTCTCCCTGAAATTTACTTAATATTGCTCTCTATACTTATCTAATATATTCCCCAGATTTATATTTGCTCTAGCGTCTAGATTAACGAATATGCTGCTAATATTGTAATTAAGATTCTGCTAAGATAGATTTAAATTTAGTTCCTTTCGATTTTTATTACTTTACTTTGAGCTATCTTTTCACTTCCTAAATCTATAGATGATTAAAGAGCAAGACATTTTATTATTTACTTCAAGATAAAAAATCCTTAAGCAATTTTCAAAATCTATCATTATTCTAAATAATCAATTCTTAATACCACTTTGAGTAAAATTAGTTAGAAATAGTCAAGTCTCAATAATCATCTCGCACTTTGTTAAACTATTTCTCATTAGCCTGGCAGATTCAATAATTAGATGAAATGTTATTTTATATTTGAAAGATCTTACGAATTCTCTCTATAAATAAATCGCTATCCTTCATATTTTTTAAAAACTAGACTCAAGATATAAAAAAGATGCTTAATATTGTTTCTTTTAATAATAATCTCTAAAAAGGAATTTAGAAATTATATACTAAGCATTTCTAAAATTTAAGTATTAAAATATTTTAAAAGTTCTACTTTAGCACCATCGTTACTTGAAGCTTCATTATTCGCTAGTTGGTTGATTATTTGCGATATTTTAATTCTTTTAAAAAAGGCATATTTTAAGGTGATCCAATTGATTTATGGAAAGGTTTATTTTGCTTATTTCATCAATTTTTTTAATAGAACTGTCAATTTCTTCTTACAATAAGTTCATATGCTTATAAAAAACTTAATTTTCTCTATTTTCAATGGATTATTGCTGCTAGAATTAAATTTCATTTTTTTCAATTCTTTCATTTATAATTTTTTTTTATTTCATATTATAAAACTTTCAAGTATCTATATCCAAACATTTAACTAATTTCGCATTTGCTTATTTTTATTTGCAATATTTTGTAGATTTTTCATAGCTACTAAAGATTTTTATTCTATTTCCCTCTAATTTCCAATCTTTTATTTAACTAAGCTATTACTAATTTTTTATTGATAATCTATGAATTTTTTGTCTAAATTTTTGAGAATTAGTTCAAATTGTACATTGAGGTTTTTAATGAAACCAAGATTTAACTTACTAGATTCCAATTTTGTTTTCCAGAAACAAATGAAGATTTTTATTTTCTCTTATAACGCCTACTTTTCTACTTTTTTGGTCATATAAGGGAATAAAGTTATATAATTTCTTTATTATATCCCTAATATAGCTATTAAACTAGCCTTTAAAATCCTTTATTCTCTATTCTAGCATAAACAGATTTTCTTTTTTTAGTTCTAGACTCCTGCTTGTCACTGTCATTATGAAAAATATGCTAACTAAAATTTTTTATTTATACTCACAAGTTTTTTCCCATTTTTTCAAAAAAGAAATTTATAATGAAGGAATAAAATAGGAAATTAGAACTAAAGTGGATATCAAAGAGGTAAAAAGAAAAACAGCAAGATTTAAAAACTAAAAATTCATAGTAAGAAATGCTATAACTGTGACTCAATCAAACACCAATAAAAGGCTTTAAGATATTATGGAAAAGGTAAAACGCAAAATTTTATATCTTTGAAGAATTAAAGAAAGATTGCATTATAAAATAGTGGGTATGATAAAGAAGACGTTTGAACTTTGGTATCTTACTAAATGCTGCAAGTAAAACAGTAACATCTATCCAGAAACAGGCCAGATATAAAAAAGAAGAGCTAAAGAACTTTGAAACTTTAGTTGACTTAGTTATTTTTCTATCTATTATCTTAAATTTCATTTCTTTCTCTTATTTCTCTAACTAGAAGGAATAGAATCAAGACTCATGTCCTAGTTTAGAGAACTAAGCACTTTTTGGAACATATAACAAAATCAGAGTAGCTAATCCCAAATTAGCTTCAGAAACAGAAGGAATTGGACAATAGATTTGAAAAAATAGAAGAAAAAATGCAACGACAAATATAGTAAAATGAGCAAAGAAGTGATCCAATAGTGATTGAGAAGGAAAACACAGTAAAAACTAAAAAAATTCAGAAAAAATGCTATTATTGCAATTCGGGAGAATAATTAAGCAGAAGATGAAAGAAATTTCTAAGCCTCAAGAATTAATACTGAACAAAGAAAGAAAATAACAAGCATAACAAAGGAAAAAAGTCAAATGTAATATAGTAGAATTAGAGAAAGACTTAATATGAATGAGCTCGACAAGATCTACAAGAAGAAATCAGAACGGAATGGAATATGAAATAGAAGACAATAAGACCAAGTGAGAGAGAAGTGATTAAACTTTTAAACATTTTTATTAAATCCCGGAGCAATCCGGCGATAGGCAGGAAGAGGTGAAATTCCTCCAAGATTGCCAAACCTAAATTAATCATTATCTCTCTTATTAAGAAAAAGTATATATAAATCATATTAAAAGCATAATAAAATGACGAGGATTAACTTTTGAATTATGCATAAAAGTATACAAATTAATAAAAACAAGAAAATGAAAGTAAATTCGCCAAATCTTGGTGGAAGTAAAGCAGTTGATTCTTCCGATATTGTAATTAGATTATTTTAATCCTTAATATTTTCATTTTCTAGTAACTTTTAAGATATGAAAAAGTTCAAAAGAAAGCTCCAAGTAAAAACGAGTTTATAAATCACTACGGTAGAATAATATAATAAGTAATGAAGTAGGAATTTTACCTTTATCTTAAAGTTAATTTTTAAGGTACAAATAAATAAAAGCATTATAGATCCTTTTTCCCAATATCTTACCGATTTGCATACTCATTTCTCATACTTTAAATTAAATTAAATTAAATTAAATTAAATTAAAAAATAAATATTAGCTTAAAAGCTTTTAAGTCTATGGTTCTCATTCATTACTTATTTTCAGTTTTCTAAGGTTTTTTTTCTACTTAAAAATATTTATCGAATAAATTTTCTATTTCTTTGTTATCTTGATTCTTTCAATGTATATTTTCTGAATGTAGTTTTTCTTAAAATTTTATTATTGTCTTGTTTTTGAACTAAATTTAACTTCAACTTTATTTTACTATTTTATCTATTTCTTCAATTTGATTTTTATTATTCTTTGTTATTTTGTTGATTTAAATTTGATTATATTCTAAATATTCTCTTATGTTAATATTGCTTATTTGATTTTGTTTTTTATTTTTTTTAATATAATTTTTAATGTTTTTTTCTATTTATAACATTTCTTCATAGTAGTATTTACAATCAAATATATGTTTATATACCTCTTCCTTTTTGCAAATACATTAAATTTCTTATTATATAATATTACTACTATTTAAATCGCCTCTGAATGATAATAATTAAGTTCTTAGTTTGAAAATTATTTTTTGTTGCTTAATTTTATGTTTGTTTTTAATCATGCAAGTAATTTTTGGAAAATATAATTCATTTTAAAATTACTTATACACTATTTATGCTGTTTTTAGTCCTTTTTTATTGCTTTCCTCATCTATTCTTATCCTTTCTATGGTATTTTAAAAGAATTTCATTTTTACTTTTTTCATAATAAAATCATTATACATAGAAAAGTTTTTTTCTTTAATTTAATCAATTTCCAGCGTCGATATATCATAAAACTTTAACATTCTTTGAAGGTTTTTTTTTGTAAGAAGAATTTTTCTTTTAGCTAAGTTCGAATAATTGTATAAATTAAGAATCTTATCTCATTCTACTTTGATTTATTTAGGTTCTATATTATTCATATAATTTTTTATAAAATTTAAAGTGTCTTAACGCTGTCATTTATTCAAATTATAGTCAATTAAAATCTATATGTTATAGTTCATTTCAGGAGGATTGTGTTATTTTCATAAATTTTCTTATTACTTATCTTTAAGTTGTGTGAATTCTATTTTTAATTTATATTATTCCTGGCAATATGCTATAAGGTATTATTTCAGAGCAATATTCAAGTTTCGGTAAACAGAAGAATCTATACAAATTTTTAAAATTAATTGGGTAAGTTTTTTAGAATTTCTTATAGAACTGAGCTTAAAATAAAAAAGTTGCTTTTTAGAATTTGTTATACATTTCTAGTAAATGGCTTTTTAGCAGTTATTTTTCATTTATAGTAAATCCCAAATAAATAACTTCTTTCTTTTATTATAGTTCTTGATTATTTACAAATATTTATAATTATTATCTTTCTTAATTTCCTTTTAAAATTTACAAAAATTCACTTTTATTTACATTAATGTTTAATCGAATAATACCAAAGATTCAACAAGTTTCCTGGACTAATTTTTAAATATTTTATTCAGAGTCTGATATTAATATAAGATCATCTGCCCATGCCGTTTATGTGTGATAAATATTGCTTATTTTATAACCTAATTTATCATGTTACTAAAGATGTCTTAATATAATATCATAAAAAATTATAGCTAAAATAGGTCCACTTGAACTTCCTTGTAGTACACCGTTTTTATAAATTATTTTCCTTGTTATTTAATTATCCAAAATAAAATGTAGCTAAGTTTGTTTGTATTATTGTTATAGTGTATTTATAAGTTCTTCAGATATTTTAAACCTTTATAATTGCATAAATAATAAATCGTGGGATATTGAATCTAACATTTTTTCTATGTCTAGTAATACAAATAGCAATTTATTATTTTTCTTTTTGAGTTTTGTCCTGAAGTGATCTATTATTTATTGAATTTGTCATATGTTATTCGCAATTTACATTTTTTTTAAGAATCCTTTTTAACTTTAACTAAGTAATTTTTTTTCTATAATTTACTGATATATCTAGTTAGTTATAATTTTGTCAAATATCTTTTATATCGAGTTTATTAAAGCTATGGGACGATAATTTCTTCAATCTGACTTTGAACCTTTTTTATATAACATGATAACTTTAACTTTATTCATTTTTATAGGAATGGTTTACTTTCTTTAACAATTTTAAAAAAATTTGGTAATTATGTTTCAGAGTTCATGATTAGCATTTTTTATAATTTCATTAGGTATACAATCAAAGCCAGTGGCTTTATTATTTGGTAAATAGTGTATTATGTCAAATACCTCTTAGTATATAATTTAATTCCATCCTTTATTTTTACTTATTTGCAGGTACTCTCTATTCGTTTTATAAATTTTATCAATTTAGTCGTTAATTATTTAAATTTAGTTAGCATCTAAATTTCGATGTTTGTTGAAAACATTGCTTTCTCAGTTTGATATAAAGTTCTCTGTTTACTATTTAGTGTAGTTGAATTTTTATTTATTTCGTATGTTAAGAATCTTGTTTGGTTATCTAGTCATGTCTTAATTTGAGCCGTTTAAATTAATTAATTTATTTTCACTTTGTTAATTTTTATATTTATTTAACATTTTGTAATATTTTTTATTTTCCTTCAAATAATCCCTTTTTGCTTCTAATACACAATCGTTCATTCTATTGTTTTGATTAAGTACTCAATTATAGTTGATTTTACCATTTCTTTTCATCTGCATTTGTTTAACTAAGAAAGGAGGAAAGGTATGTGGTTTTTCATTTTTATACCCTAATGTATTATATGCAGAAATATGTGCTAAATTTGATATAAATTCATACTAGTCTTCTAAATTATCTTAGTCGATGTAATTTAAAAAGTAGTCATATGTGCCTAAGAACTCTTATTTGTAAGATTGTAGTATGAAATGATCTTTCGACTTGTTGATATTATATATAACTTTTGGTTGATTATTTAACTATTCATCATTATATATTAAGTGTTTTATTTCTATTTATGCCTAAAGAAGAAAGTGATCTGTTGACAGACCAGTATTTTCATTGACACTAAAAGTTTTAACTTGTGACTCATTAATATTCTGGTTAAGGAAAATATAATCTATTATTTATTTATTTCTATTCGTTTTTATACGATGTGTTTCCATTTTTAATTGATTTGTATCTCAAAGATTAAAAGTTTATACAAAATGGAATAGTTTTTCATCTATTTCTTTAGTCAATTCACATTACTCTAAATGGGCATTAAAATCTCCACATATGATAATAGAATAATTTTAATATTCCACTAAAATTTAGCTTATTTCAGTATAACATTCATTTACTAATTACAGTGGATAACTGGTTGTAGGCATATAAACATTAATGAGGACTGTGTTGTTAATTTTAAATGCTTATATGCGATTCATATGACTTTCAAGAGTAATTTATTCAACTTATAAACTATCTTTAAAGAATGACATCACACCTGCACTTTTACCTTTACTTGGAGTAAAAAATTGTTTAAGATTTGGTTGCAATTGATATTCTTTTTCAGATCAAGTTTCTTATATAAATAAAATGTCTAGATCATTATTTTCGATCTATTAGTTCTAGTTTTTTGTTGTAATATCCTCCATGTATATTAAGACAGCCAATATTTAATATTTATCTGATTTGTTTACAATCTTATTGATTATTTAGTTAACTTTAATTAGTTAACTAATTTTAAAAGTTGTGCCAGTCTTTTAATTATTGATTTACTTAATATAATGAGTGAAAATTTTTTAATCTAATAGTCTCGCATTTGTTATAATTTATTCACTTTTGCTATATAATTCCTTATTATACAATATTGTACTGGAGTTATTAATCATAGTTAGATTAAAATCGTTATTCTTGATTATTGTGCTAGTTTAAATTAAAATAATAAAGATTAGCTTGCCTTTATTACATACCTCCTCTTAATCCCTTATCAAATACGCATAAATAACAATTATTCTATTATTTCTATATTTTTAGAATGATCTTGTGTAGAGATTGAGAGTATTTTACATAAAAAAAGCTATTTGTTTTTTCTTAAGATAAGTCTCTTTAATTTTTTTATCAACGACCACTTTTATTGGATTATGTTTATAGATTGTCTTAAGTGATGGATTTAACTTAACATATTCACTTTCTATTGGAAATTTTTCATATTTTTCGTAATCAAAGAAAAGTTGAAAACTTCATATATAATTTATAATTTATAAATTATTCATTCTAAACTTTTTAATATGTTCTATTAACCAATCTTATAACTTTGGATTTTTAGTTTTCTACTTTTTTTATTCCTTTTATATTATATTTAAATAGCTATCCTAAATTTTTTGGATCTTGCGATATTTGCATCCATTTGAAATTTTTTATGCATATGCCTTCAGGAGTTGCGCGCTCTTAGTTCGTTTAATTTTAACTTATCTTATTTATTTTGTGTTTATTTGCACATCTATAATCTCTCTCTTGTTAGAACAAATTAACTTGTATTTAATACTTCAGTTAGTAAGCTTTTTCAGATTTCAGATCATTCATATAGTCAATTTTATAATTTTTCATTTATTTCAAGCATACTTACTTAATTATTTGTGCACTAATTAATTTTTTCTATCTACATTCTGCTTGCTAATTATAACAGGTTATCTTTAGATTATTGTTCTTTAATCTTATCTCTTGTTAACTGGTCAATTTTAGATGAAAATTCTGCTAAATTTTTTAAAAAATTTTGTTACTATTAGGATAGTTATAAGTTTAAATTGTTTTTTAAATTTTAAATTTCCTGCTTTAGTTAATTATTGTAGTTTTCAAAATTTGTTTTATCTTAAGTTCATTGATCAAAGATTTTTATTTTTATCTAAAAATTTTGTCGATTTTATTATCTTTTTCTTAAAGTTCTTAATCAAAGTTAATATTTCAATTTCATTTTATAAAGAACTTTTGCACATAATTTCTTCGTCTAATTATTCAAGTAATTTTGTGTTACTAGATTCATATCTTTCTTATTATCCAACTAAATTTTCTATCTCTTATTAAAAGAAATCTGCTTTCTTTTTTGTCTTTTCTACTGCATGGAGAAGTTATTTCTTAAATATTTAAACGAATGAAGATTATAATTATTTATGGATGATATTCTTAAGAATGTTCATGAAAACAAGAAATGGAATTCTTTTTTAATTAGGTGAAAAATTTTTAGGAGTTTAATTGTTTTTCATTTCTTCTCCTCGTTAGATTCCTAACTTGCTGATTTCACAAGTGAATTTTCCAGATATCTTTAGAATTCTTGATTGTTTTCTTGATAAACTTTATTTAAAGCTAAATTTGCTTCGTTCTGGAGTTCTTTCATTTACATTTCAGTTATTTCTTTGTAAGGTTCTGAAAGTCTTAAAAAATCTGCGTTATTTTGCTTTATTTAGATTTAACTTAAATAGCTTGGGTCTTTTTGCTTCTTCTCATTTGACGTTATAAATTTAAGATTTTCTAGTTTCAAATCTTTTAACAAAGGCTATAACTGTGTCCAAACTAATCACAGATCAAACATTTGTATTGATATTTATGTTTTATTTAGAAAGTTTAGCCTCAATAGGAAATAAAATCAGGAGCTTTCATTGCTTGATCCTGTGTCGTATTTACGTATACTTCATAAGTTACATTTTCGAAATGTTTAAGATTTGAATCTTTTGCATATAAAGCAACTTCCTTTATTTAAAATTTAAGGTGCTACTCTAGGACTTCTATAAGTGTCTATTCTTTAACTGGAGAAAGGAGGCGAATTTTTAACTTAAGTCGAGTATTATCAATGGCATCAACTAAAAGCTTTTAAGTAATAGTAAAAGAATACAAAACTTCTTGACTTTCTCTAAAATACTTCAACTTAATTTGTTAGCGACTAACAAAATTTTCAAGATCTTGCTTGTTGTTAAAATAAATAATTAAATCTTTTCTGAAGGTTAATTTAATGCCGCAGATAGGATAGGAAGCTTAATGAATGTCATATAGAGATGAAATTTAGGTTTTTATAGACAATAGGGAAGGTTCAAGAGATTAATTGGATTAAATGAGATCTTAAAACTATTTACTAGTTCAGATCACAGCTTAAAATTCATCAGTTCAGGTTGCCTAATTTTCAAGGAGCTATTCAAGTTAGAGCGCTTCTTTGGAGAGTAGCTCATATTCTACCCCGCAGGGAGTTGCAAGTTAGATATGAGATAAAAACTAAGATTTGCCCTACATTTTTTTTCTTTTTTTTTCTCATACTTAATTATCTATTTTATCTATACAATTTTAATGTTAAACATCCCAATAGAAAAGAATTGAAAAAATGGTGGAAGGTTTCAAATCAGGTTTCTATACTACCTCTTCCTAAGCCAAAAAAGAAGGGAGGAAGCAGGAAGCCAAGATTTAATAATCTCCTCTATCTTAATCCTAATCCATACTGAACTAACAACCTTGAATTAATCAAGAAGAGCGGAAGCAAATATTGAAGATAGCCCATATAGATACTCCAATCTCAGCTGAGAAACCGAGAAAGCAGATAAAGTCTGCTCTCCACGGAATTAAATCCATCTGGTCAGATGAGTATGGAATTGCTCATCAGAGTAGTGCTAAACCTCCAGGAAGAGGTTAGGAAACTCAAGAAATACAATTAAAAATTAGTGGAAAATCTTGACCTTGCTGAAGGAATAGAGTCAAGACTTATGTTTTAAAAAAGAGAACTGAATGCTTTCTGGAACATATCTTAGGATTAAACTAGCTAATCCCAGAATTACCATTAAAAACAGACTGAATTTGACAACAGACTTGAGATACTAGAAGAGAAACTAAATGAGCTGAAAGGCGACCCAATGCTGATTGAAGAAATTGACAAGAAATTGAATAAGACCAAACCAATCAAGGTTGCAAAAAGATGCTATTATTGCAACTCAGAGTAACACTTGTGAAGAAAAGGTAAGAAATTCCTGAGCTTCAAGAACCGATATTGGGAAAAATAGAGAAAGCAATAAGCACAGAAAAGAAAGGCTAGACAATTGCAGCAAAGGAGAATAAAAGAAAGACTATGAATAACGGAAATTGGAACCATTTATAAGAAGAAACTTTCGCGGAACGGAAGATGGAACTAGCGATAACAAGATCAAGTGAGTGTAAGAGGAGAAACTTTTAAAGTTTTTGAATTAATCCCGAAGCAATCCGGTGATTGGCGGGAAGAGGTGAAATTCCTCCAAGATCGCCAAATTTAATATTAATCTAAAAAACATCCCAATAGAAAAATGTACATAAATTATAAAGTCATCACTGTAAACTGCTAGAATCTCTAGTTAAATATCCTGTTTCATAAGAACAATCTATAAAAAGAGTTCTGTGTTAATCATCCAATAAAAGGGACTTTTAAAGGAAAAATATTCATTCTAGTTATTCTTAACCGATTAATATCACTTCAATAATTTGAACTATAACTTTTTCTTCTTACTGTATAAATAATTGAAGTTTAAGCAGATTTATTTCTGGCAGAATTTGAAAATAGAACAATATGATTCCTATATTTTTTATAATGTCTTATATTCTCTAAACCTATTAAATACATAACGTTTATTTACGGCTTATTAATTAATTAATTTCAACTTAAAGAGTTTTGGACTGCAACTTCTTGCAGTTTAACGACCCCAACACTCCCTTCATGGGATAACGGGGATATCCTGTTGCTTTCGAAAAGCAGCTACCAGGGAGCTCCATCGCTATGGGCAGCCAGGCTTCAAGCCCCTACCAGGAGTGGATAATCAAAAGGAAGGCGTTCCCTTGCAAAGGTTGACTTTGACCAGGGCCTTTCTCAGCGACAGGAAAGGAACTTGTTCCTAGCCATAAAACCAGAAAGTATGATTCAGAAGGTCAATCTCAGCTCCCACCATCTTTTTAATTATTTATTTACAACTTATTATCTTCATATATCGATATACCTTAGTTAGAATATTCTATTTTGCTTCTAAATTTTCTAATTAATATTTTTAATTATACTAGCTTTCAAGCATATATATTGTGAACATTCCATCTACGCTTCATTTTTCTATCTAAGTATAAAAATTTAAAAATTATGATTTTATTTTCGTTATCATTGATTGCCCCAATCATAAAATTAGGTTTCCTTTTTCTTGGATTAGCACATCTAATAAATATCTACTAGTATATGATAAAAGATATAGATGTGTTTACATAAATACCATTTAATACTATTTATTCTTAAAGCTTAACAGTAGTATATGCAAAAACCACTAATTTTATAAATTATGGCTAAAGGTATTTGTATAGAGTAAAGATGTTTTACATCATTAATATTTCTAATTCTTTTAGCTTACTTTTAAATAAATAGTAGATATATTCTCAATATCTTCCAAATTAAATTTATATCTTCAACATTTCTTTGCTTATATCAATATTTAAAATTTAGAAAAAGAAAAAAATGTTTATCCTTTTCCCTTGATTCTTACCAGGTTAAGGCGCCTATTTATTTCTTAATTTTATATAGATCATCTAATAGAGGATGCACTTGCTATAATTATTAAAATCAAAATATTCAATTTTATTCTATAGATGACTTGTACTATTGTTAATCTTGTCGCTTTATTTTATTTTATTGCGTTTTCTTTAATTAAAAATTTTTCTTCCTTTTTGGTTCTATTAATTATATTTTATATTTAGTAATTCCTTTAGAATATTAAATAAATCTTACCTTCATTATTAATATTGTAGTTCTTTAACTTTTTAATATAGTATATTAAGCTTTATTATTTGCTCTATTTTAAGTCTGCTTTGGATATAAAAGCTTTTTGATATTTTGAATGATTTATGATATTTCAACTTGCATCCAATAATTTTTTGCATTAATAGGTCAAGTAAGATAAAATTTTCGACAAATTTAATTCTTTAGTTGCAAGAATATTTTGAATAAGTAAGCTTTCAAGCAATAAACTTCTTTTCCTCCATTAGAATATACGACCTTAATAATATCCCTAATCTGAAGAGGATTATAAAGTCTCTATTTATTTGCATATTAAGTATTTATTATAGAAAATCTTCATTTTTTTACTTTTTATTAATTCTTGATATCATGGTTCTGATTTAATATTCCTTTGCTTTATTTAAGCTTAGAATCCTTAACTTAATCATTTAATTAACTTACAACAGTAATATCCATTATAGCATATTAATGTTTAAAATATTTCATATCCTTCTCGCTAAGCTTTTCTCTAAAGACATTATTACTAAATATTTAGTAATAATAAAGATGAGTAATGGGGATTGTAATATACCTTACAATTTAAGTTTATTTAATAAAATAGTTTATCTAGCTATAGACATGATGACTTTAGTTAGTTTTGGATTAATTATTTAAATAGATATATTAACTTCCCTCTGTTTGAGTAATCCTTTGCATCTCGATTTAATTTTGCTAGCTATGATTTTCAATTTTTAAAGCTAATAGGATAAATATTTGTTCAAGCGTAAATGATTATTCTTATAATGAGTATTTTAAACTATGGAGAATTTAGTATACGCATATAAGCTAAATGTATGCGGCAAGATATAAATATATGACTATTGGTTTAAGCTAATAGATAGGTTCCTTTTCTCTATTATAATACTCTTTTGTTGTGCAAATATAGAAAAATATATCTATATACATTCCTTTAATCTACTACCTTATCTCATTTCTAAGGTTATTTTTTCTTCCAAACTCTCTACTTTCAAGCAATCAATTATACCTTAAAATATAAACTGAAGGTGAAATATATTTTTGAATTTAGTAATTTAACTAATGGTTAGAGGACTTTTGCTAGAAAAACTAAAATATAGTTATATGGGTTAGAATTATTGTCTGCATGCAAAATTTTACATAACTAGATTTTAAAGTTAAACTCTAAAGTTATATCATTGGCTTTATGAAGGAAGTTTAGAATCAATTTACAAGTTATTTGCAAGTAAATTATATCCTTACTTCTACTTTCTTATCTTATTTTTTTAATTCCTAGTATTATTGGATTTTTTATTCATTAAGCATTCTTATGAAGGAAATTTTCTTCCTTAGACTTAGTAAATGAAAATTCATAACTGATTTTATAAAGTCATAGGAGCTTATTTTTGAGACCTATTTTTTTAACAGAAGACTTATTCTTTTAATGTTTGAAACTACTTTCCATTAAATTACTTACTAGGTATGAAACCTTTAAATATCTAGGACTATGAAATTAATCAAAACTGGTTTATAAATTTAAATCCTTTTCTATATTTTTCATTTGCTCTCTTACGAGATTTAATAAAATCTCTACTCGAAAATATTGAAAATATGAAGTTGCTTAAGTAAGGAAAAAATAAATTTAGCTTCTATAAGAAAACTAAGCTGTAACCAATACTTTATTTTTAAGATTGTAGAAATCGCTTATATATCTTAGTCAATTATATTTCACATAATATACGTAAATCAATTAATATGTTTTGTAATTAAAACTCATATAAGTAAAAGATCTTAGTAATCCTAAAATAGTTTTATATTAAATAGAATATAAACGCATTATTGTAATTCATCTCATTTTGCTTTAATTTATAGAAGTAGTCAATTACTTTCTTATTTCAATACAATTAGTTTACTTATGTGTAATGGACTTAAAAATTTGTTTCAATTAAAACTTAATTAAATGAAAATACGTGGTAATATTTGTTAAATGTGTATAACGTTTACCACGTTAAGATTAAATATTCTCTTTAAGAAAAGAGGAAGCAGGGTTAACTATAAAAATGAGATTATTTATAGATTTAGTAAAGATTCTTTTCTAATTATTATCCTTTTTTTCGATGACTTAGATATCGTATTCTTGGTCTTATGTTACTATACCAAATACTGGAGTTTATTACTAAGATAAAAGTTTTAGTTAATCATATACATGAAGCGATTTTGGAGTTGATCCTATGTGAGATAATCCAGGAAAGTTAAGTTATACTGTATGAATTTATCCAACTGATTGCTCTAACTAAAATACAGCTTATATTTTTTCGTTTAAAGATTGCTGTACAAGATGGTAAGCATGATATATCAGAATTTCTGCTAATACAATTACTTAATTTGGACTAACAGGTGATGCTGGAACAAAGACTTTAGGCATTAACATTCCTTGTGGATAATGAACATTTTTTGCAAGTACTTTAACTACATTATGACTTTTAAATGATGCAGCTTTCAGAGAATTAAGACTTTGTGCTGGAGATTTAAGTAGCCTATCATGTGGAGTCTTTTCAAGTACATAAAAAATGACAGTATCTAGTGGAGATAATTTATATTTAGGATATTATAGTTCGAGTGCTTCTAATTTTTAAGGATATGTTTTATAGCAAAGGTATTACAAAAGTGATGCAAATATGGATTAGTCAGATTATTAAAATATTATTAATTCTGATGCTCCTTGCCAAGCTCATTTTTTAACTTGCTATTAATGCACAACTTCAGCAGTATGTGACTCATCATGTGAATCAATTTAATACTATAAAACATCCGATTCCAAATGTTATTAGTGTTCAAGTTCTATTTCTTAATGTAATCAATGTGCAGAAAATGCCATACAAGTAGTAACCTGTAGTGCATGCAATAATCCATATAAATTAACATTGGGAACTTGCTAAAGTAACTGCGACGTTACTTAATAAGACTCAGACAGTAATAGAATCTGTTTAAATTGTAACTTAGTTTTAAGTAATTGCTAATAATGTAATGAAGCTGGTAGTTAATGTACTCTATGCGATTCAAACTTTTATATTGGTGGAGATAATTAATGTCATCCTTGTACAGACTTCGATGCTTAATGTGTTGCTTGCTCTATTTCAGGATGCACTTCATGTAATAACCCTTTAAAATCAACAATTGGTATTTGCTAAAACAATTGTGATAATACTCAGTAGGATAGTAACTCAGATAGAATTTGTTAGAATTGTAACTTAGTTCTATCTAACTGTTAGGAGTGCAACGAGATAGGTACATAGTGTACTCTATGTGACAATGGATATTATATAGGTGGAGATAATCTTTGTCACTCTTGTACTATTATAGATGCTTAGTGTTCTTCTTGTGCAAATGGAATAACTTGTGATGCATGTAACAATCCATATAAACTTACATTGAATATTTGCTAAAGTAATTGCGATATAACTTAATAAGACTCAGACAGTAATAGAATTTGCTTAAATTGTAACTTAGTTTTAAGTAACTGTTTAACATGTAATGGAGTTGGAAATTAGTGCACATTATGCGATAATGGATATTATATCCATGCTGATTAAAAATGCCACTAATGCTCTGAAAGTATACCTTTTTGTTAATTTTGTTCTCAAGATGGATCCACTTGTGTTATGTGTAATAATCCTAAAAGGCTTACTTTAAATACATGTTAGGATAGCTGTATTACTACTCAGTAGGATAGTAACTCAGATAGAATTTGTTAGAATTGTAACTTAGTTCTATCTAACTGTTAGGAGTGTAATGAGGCAGGTACATAGTGTATTCTATGTGACAATGGATATTATATAGGTGGAGATAATCTTTGCCACTCTTGTACTATTATAGATGCTTAGTGTTCTTCTTGTGCAAATGGAATAACTTGTGATGCATGTAACAATCCATTTAAACTTACATTGAATACTTGCTAAAATAATTGCGATATAACTTAATAAGACTCAGACAGTAATAGAATTTGCTTAAATTGTAACTTAGTTTTAAGTAACTGTTTAACATGTAATGGAGTTGGAAACTAGTGCTCATTATGCGATAATGGATTCTATATCCATGCTGATTAAAAATGCCACTAATGCTCTGAAAGTATACCTTTTTGCTAATTTTGTTCTCAAGATGGGTCCATTTGCTTAAGTTGCCTTTTCCCTTAGGTTTTAGATAATAATTAATGCCTGAACTAATGTTCTTCATCCAAATAAGATAGTAACTCTGATAGAATATGCTAAATTTGCAGCTTAGCTTTACCTAACTGTTTATAGTGCAACCATTAAGGAAATGCATGCACATAATGTGATTCTGGCTACTACATAGATTAAGCTTAACATTGTTCATTTTGCTATAATTAAATTTAAGGATGTTAGTCTTGCGACTAACCAGGTTAAGTTTGCTATTCATGCTTAAATCCTAAAAAGCTAGTTTATAATTCCTGTGTTGATGATTGCCCAGCTACTCATTATGATGATGGAAGCAGAATTTGCAATTTTTGTTAAAATTCAATTAATAACTGTATTGAGTGTAATGAGTTAGGTACTATTTGTACTCTCTGCTAATCAGGTTATTGCATTAATAATTTGAACCTATGTTCTCCTTGCAGTACTTCTATACCTAATTGTAACACCTGTGATCAATAAGGAATTTACTGTAACTCTTGCAATTTTCCTTATAAACTAAGCTTTAATTAATGTGTAGCATAATGTCCTACCATCTAGTTTGACGATGGAAGTAGAGTTTGCTAGTCTTGCTAGGTAATTCTTAATAATTGTATTTAATGCAGCTAAACAGGAGACGCTTGCACTTCATGCGTAAATGGATATTTCGTAAACTAAAATGATTTAAAATGCCATGAATGTAAAGAAAGCATTTCCTTCTGTAGCTAATGTTCTTAAGATGGTGCTACTTGTCAATTTTGTGATTTTCCTAAAAAATTGACTAATAATAAGTGCTAAGATAGATGTGATACTAACTAACAGGATAAAGATTAGGATTTCATATGCTAACCATGTAACATCGAATTAGCACATTGTGAGACATGTAATCAAGAAGGAAATAAATGTTCAAAGTGTGAAGATATGTGGTTTGTTAATAGCTAATAAACATGCTCTCAATGTTCTCAATCAATAGAGTTTTGCCAATTTTGTTCGTAGAATGGAGAAATCTGCTTTATGTGTGAATATCCTAAAGTCTTAACTAACAATACTTGCTAAGAGATTTGCATTCCCACATAACAAGATAATGATGGCAATGGTATTTGCACTGAATGTGAAGATAAATTAGAGGATTGCATATAGTGTAATCACTAGGGTACTGAATGCATATAATGTGATGAAGGTTATTTTATAAACGATTAGCATTAATGTGAATAATGCTCTAACAAACTTTAGTTTTGTGATAGATGCTCTTAAAGTGGAAAAGAATGCTATAAATGTAAAGATAATAAGAAGCTAACAGAGTATAAATGTGCAGATAATTGTACTATTTATTAGTAAGACTATAACAATGATTTAGTATGTGAAGCTTGTAATTTAGTAATAGATTACTGCTTCTTTTGTAATGATAAGGGTTAATGTCTCTTATGTGATGATAATCATTACTTAAGTACTAACGGCTTTTGCTTAGATTAGTGTCTAGATATTGAGTAAGATAGTGACTTTGACTAGATATGCAAACTTTGTAATATTGTACTTCCAAACTGTTTGAGATGTGACAAATAGGGAAAATAGTGCCTGTAATGTGAGAAAGGATTCTTTAACTCCTAGACTGGTTGTGAGAAGTGTGAAGTCTCAGATTGCATAAAATGTGACTCAGATCCAAGTATATGCGATTAATGTGCTAATAACTTTTTACTTTATGAGAATTCCTGTGTTGGATCCTGTGACTTAATAATAGAAAATTGCTTGACCTGCGATTAAACTTTTAACTGTATAGAATGTGCAAAAGGTACGTATCTAGGTGAAGATAAGCTATGTCATAACTGTTCTGAAGTAGAAGAAAATTGTGATCTCTGTGATAAAAATACTTGCTTCAGTTGTAAAAATTAGTACAAATTATACAATCAAGAGTGTGTTAGTTTTTGTCCTAATACAACAGTAGAAAACGATACTTAATGCATAGAATGCAATTAATTAATTGCTAACTGTAAATATTGTAATGAAAGTGGACTTCAGTGTATTTAATGCTAAGACAGCTTTATCTTAAGTAATAATAAATGCTAATTAAATAGTTTATCTATTAAATACACTTAAACATGGGAGCAAGCTTTTATAGAATCTCCAAGTGTATAAGAATTAAACTTAACATAAGCTTAAGAAAAAGTGCTCATTTTAACGGAGGGAACTTAAGCCACTTTGAAAATTACATCTTATATATTAGTTCTTGGCTCAAGTATACAAGGAGGTTATTTCGACTTGAGCTTTTTTTGGATGATTTAATATATTGATGAGCTAATCTCAATAACAGGCTTAATGAACGTTAGACTACCACAAACATTACAAGGCTTTTATTTAGTTTAGTTCGATCCTATAGAAGCGATGCTTAAATATATGGGCATTAATCTAAATTCCTAAAATCCAAGCCAACAAAAGATCATTTACAACATTGCCTTGTAAGGAACCTAATCTACGACATTTTTAGCGAACTCATTTCCATTTTTCTGAAACTTAGTAATTTTATTAACTACTTTCTGCTTATATAGCATAGTTAAAGCTTTTAAAAAATAAGTTGTAGAATATCTTAAAAAAATATATTCAAAGATAAAATGGTCTGGAATCATTAGAAACATACTTAACTATTACCTCACTATCTTAATAGCTGCTTTCTTGTAGATCAATAATTCTGACTGAACTGATCCTTACACCTGTGCTAACCTAGTTTTTTCTTATTTTGCTCTTGTAAGTTTTTACTTTAGATGATTTTAACGGGAGTTTTGATTTTTATATGTGTGAAGATATTTATCTACTAAAAGTTCTAGCATAAAATATAAGACGAACAGAAATTAGAGAAAGATATAGAGCTGTTTGAAAACCAGTTCGGAGTTCTGATTGACGAGCTAAAGAATAAAAACATACTATGAGTCTGCTTATTTTATCCTATTTTTATAGTTAGAAGGATAATCATAGCAGGTATAATTGTGTTTTTATAAGAGAAGCCTAAATTTCAAATAATTGGATGTGGTTTGCTTAGTGTTCTTTAAGTTATATATTTGTTGCTTTTAAATCCACTTAAAATGGACTAGATTTTTTGCCTATATGTGGCAGGAGAAGTATGGGTTCTAATAATGTTCTGATAAAATATACTGTATATTAATGGTGATCAAGAGAATTTGGAAAACTGAGCTCTTTTTGCAGTGATAGGTTCCTATGTTTTGATAATAACTAACTTATTAGTAGCACTAGCAAATTTAGTTAAATAAATGTATAAAAAGTGAAAAGAAAGAAGGCATAACTTATAGAAAAAACCAAATGTAGTGGATTAAGCAGCTAACTTGAGCTGTATTACAGTCTAGAATTTGAATTAAACTGATATCATTTAGAATATATCAGCTAATGCATAATTCAATAACTTTATCAACGAAGAAACATTTAATACAAGTAGACTTTGTAGTCAAATTAATAAATAGGAAAATATTAGAAAATTTACTTAATCAAGAATAAGTCAAGTTTCTGATACTGTTAATAGGCCAAAATAGTAAAACATTGTTTCATAAAAAATAATTTAATTCTAAAGTTTTCTTTCATCCTTACTTAATAATCAATATACACGCCTATTATCTATTTTTAATAAGTCTCATATCTTAATTATAAAGATGCTTAAATATCATAATACTAACAATTATTTTAAGTCAGAATTTAAGGTTAGTATAAGTTAGGAAGCTCCAATTTAATAAGCTTAAATCATACTTTTAATATCCCTTCTTTAGTAGTTCATATTTAATATAATCTAAAAATAGACTTTATTATTTAAATCTAACTTAGACTTTTTTATAAATCAGCATACTTTATATAAGGTATGCCAAGTGAAAGAAGCAATATTAAGCATCTATATAATAGCTATAGTACTAACTCTTAAGAATATGAAGTTATTAGCTTAATTTATATTCAGGAGACATTTTATTAGAGTTTCAAATATAGGAAAGAGATTTAACTTTTTACCTTAAAATATCTAATACATTTTTTATTAAAATACTCGCAGAACTAGTTAGGTGATCACTATACTTTTTCATTAATTGATAGCATCATATCATTTCATCTAATTATTGAATCTGCCAGGCTAATGAGAGATAGTTTAACAAAGTGCAGAATGATTATTGAGACTTGACTATTTTTAACTAATTTTACTCAAAGTGGTATTAAGAATTGATTATTTAGAATAATGATAGATTTTGAAAATTGCTTAAGGATTTTTTATCTTGAAGTAAATAATAAAATGTCTTGCTCTTTAATCATCTATAGATTTAGGAAGTGAAAAGATAGCTCAAAGTAAAGTAATAAAAATCGAAAGGAACTAAATTTAAATATATCTTAGCAGAATCTTAATTACAATATTAGCAGCATATTCGTTAATCTAGACGCTAGAGCAAATATAAATCTGGGGAATATATCAGATAAGTATAGAAAGCAATATGAAGTAAATTTCAGGGAGAGATTTGAATAAAGTTAAGCTAGATATAAAAAGGAATAAACCTTAACTCAAATTTTGAAGTTTTCTTGAGAATAAAATAAAAGTCTAAACTTTATTTGCAAAAGATTAGGAAAGAATATCTGAAGATATCCAAAATATAAATCCAAATTGCTTTACGAAAATCTGAACAGATAATAATAATTAAAGATTAAAATACAAAATAGGCAAAAGATAGCAAAAGCTTATAAAAAAGATTAATAATAAAATCCTAGTTTGTGAGAATAAATGGTTAAGTACAATTATCAGAATCTTTAGTAAGAATCAGCATTTGGGTGAAGCAAAAAGATTAAGCATGCAATTAATAAGAAAAAAAGATTCTATTCTATTTCTAAATTTATGGAAGTGTAACAATCTTAGTATATATTGTCGTTTATTAGAGAAGGTACACAGAGCAGTTAGATATTCACAATTAGCAAAGAAAAATGATACGAAAATAATTTATAAAATAAACAAATTATTAGAAGAAAATTATGGAGTTACTTATTGAAAAGAAACAAGTGAAAGAATAAGTAAGAGTCAATAATTTGAGATTTATTCAATTATAATTTAAGAATATACAGCTAAAATAAAAAAATCATGATTAAGCAAAAAAATTAAAAAGTAAGATGCTTAATTGAAAAGATAAAAAAGATTTATCTAAAAGTCAAAAGTGAAGAAAAGGAAAATATAGCCAACATTTGCGATTTTTCAAGGTAATTTGAGGCAGAGTTTATCAGTAGTGTCAGTTTGAAATAAAACATCAATTAATCAGATCTCATACTAAAGTTAGCTTTAATAAAAGAAAAAACTAAATTTGAAAGAATTCTATCAAAGGAGCATTAAAAAAAGGAAATCGATGTGATAATTTAGTTGATAAAATTCTAGAAGCATATTGAAATAATTTAACGGAAGAAAATAATGATTTAGATAGAAATGAAAAGTATACAATTTATGTATAATTAAGATATATTAAAATAAATTTAAGTTTATTATTAAATAGAAGTATAGTCTCTATTTAAAATCAAGCACTAAGAATTTATTAAAGGAACTTCATCAAAAATAAATGTTTATCTTCAATTTTAATTAATAAAAATTCTACCGCTTTGAATCTTTTAAAATCTTATGCATAAATTAAATTCAAAAAATTGATTTTTAACTGTAATTTGGGATTTTCTATTATAGAAATCAATTAACAAATATAGTTAAAATATCTCCCTTAAATTAACTTTTTCTAATTGTGCTATTATAAGATAGAGGATATTAGATTTTAATATATCATCACAAGACTGAGAAAATAGTTTCATGCTGTATATGATCTCATATATAAAATAGCTTTTTCAAGTTGTTTAGATGTATTATGTAAACGAAAAGCATAAAGAATAAAAAACATTTACTTTCCTTAATTTTTCTTATAAATTAACCTTTATAACTTGCTATATTTAGTGAAAAAAGCTTCCAATAATTGCTTGAATGTATAGATAAATTAGTAATCAAATATAGTTACTAAATTACTTAATATATCCTAATAATATAAGTCTCATTTCTATAGAACTAAGCAAAGCTATTACTAGACAGAATACCAAGTATCTAAGATATTCATCCTGATTTACTTCATCCTTTTAGCTAGCAACTAATATAATTACTTAATACCTAATTTTACAATTTGAATATCTTTAGCCAGTTTCAGGATTAAAGATATAAATGAAAGTATTAGATGGTAGTTAGATATTTCTATCAGTTTAAAGGTATCACTAATTGTTTAATTTTAAGTTATTATAAAGCTTCTGTATCTTTCTAATAGTCTCTCACAATAATTAGTTATTTATTACTAAAAGATTAAATGATTCCTTCTTTATATGTATGCATGATGTCATACCTTTATTATTATTATACTCAAATATATTCTTTATTATGATATTAATTCTAGACTTATAATCTAGAACTTAAATTTAGATTTATTAGCTACAACTTGCTTCTTTAAGCATTGAAGCATTTTATAAACTTAGAATTTTAAATTTATTTACTAAAAAATAAAATTTCATCAGCTTCAGTTCTCTTTATAGAAAATTAGCTATAAATAGCCTTTTAGTCACCCAGTTTTTTCTTTCAATCTAAAATTTTATTTAAAATGATGATTATTTGCAAATATAGCTTTCTTATATTGTATATAGAATATGAAGATTAGGCTTTGCTTTTAGTTATTTATTAGATCAAATTTAGACTAAAATAGGTTTTTAATTCTTTAATCATTCACTCATCGCTAATTATACTTTCTCCATTCAGTCATTTTATCATATAGTTCCTTAGTCACTACTTATTTTATTATTCTCAAATCAAGTGGTTATTAGCACTTAAAACACTAAAGTGATTACTATGAAAATTCTTGCTTTTCAAACTTTTCATTTACTAGCTGGCAAATGCAATCCTAGCAAAATAGTTTCTTGCAACATATAAGGTAAATAAACAGTTTGTGATGCTTTGATTAATCACATTTGGCACATGTTTCCTATCTTTCATTTGGATTATTTTTAGCATAAATAATATTATGAGTCATTTAGTTTTTAAAAGCTGGACTATTACATTGCAAGCATGCTGTATTATAACTTACTTCCATTTTAAATTAAGTTTAAATAGCATTCTTAACACTTCAAGATGTTACATTTGCAGTATGACAATGTGAGTTCTTCTTCCTTTCTATTAGATTAGCATCCAGGACATATTTTAAATTTAATATTTTGTCCAGTTTTATCATACCTTCAATTGAACTTTGATCCTTAAGGAGGGGTGCAAAGAGTTCCTATTTTTACACAAGCTTAACACCTTTCATCAAATTTTAAATCGTTATTTTATGCACTGTAGTGATTACAATCTGTTCTATGGTAAAAATTAGAATGAATCTTCGTGGGTTATCTTAGAACAGAGCAGCAAAACGACCATTCCACTCCACATTTTATGCAATTAACGTGCTCGCAATTCTCATCTTTAGTCATCCAACTTTCGCAATTTGGACATTTTCTAATATCCATACCAGCGCTTTTAGCGATTTCTAATCCTTACTCCAGATTACAGTCATAATCATGCTTTTATTTAAAGCAAATACTGCAGAATACATAAGTACATATAGGGCATTTAATATTTTAGATATCTTCTGCTACCATTTTATAATTACATTTATTTGGATTTGGACATGTTATGATTCCTTTTATGCTTTCTATTCTCCATTTTTCCATTATTTCTAGCTGCTCCATACTTAAATGAGCTTTAATTATGTTGAAGTCTGTCTGTTTTGTATCTCAAGGTATTTTTTCTAAAGGCTCACTACATGTTGGACAAATTATATCTTCAGTTTTAAATTTGTTTTAATCTAGTAAGCTAGTAAGCCATCTAGTTAAATCCTCATGACATATTTAATGACTACAGTTCAGAGTGCAACAGTATTCTTCAACATCAAGCTTTTCTCCACAAACTGTACAGATAAATTTAGGTCTTTAGTTTATCGTCGTTTGATTGATAAGATCTTAGCTTTTCTTGTCTATATTTTAGGATTATGGTTGATTTTATTGATTTTCAGTATTCAGCTATCCAACTTATTAGGTAGACTCTTTGCTAACTTAATTTTAAATTTAAGAAATCTAAGTTACTTACTACTGATCATAATTTTGCTAGCAGATAAAGCAAATGCCTTAGTTTTAACTTAGATTACCTGCTAAACAGTCTCTGCATATCTTTTTTTAGCAGCAATTTAGCTAAATGATCTATAGTTCCGATCCTATTTTATTACAACTACAGCACTTTGTTGATAGCTAATTGATCTTTTAAATGTCTCCTTCATAAATTTGCTATTAGCAGTTGATTCGTAAGCACTTGCGGTTATTAGAATTAATTCTGTTTTGTATTGGAATTTATACGCATGAAGGATGAAACTTATGGCCACAGATTGAGAGAGCAATCATTTCTTCTGGTCTATCATTTTTAGTATGCTTACAATTTGAAAAATGGCAACATATAAATAACTTTTCATATGCTTTAACTGTCTATTCATTCAAGGAAGCTCCACATATGCTACATTAAGCTATATTAATGACTTACATCTTTAGATGTTAGCTACTTGTCCTAAACAGTCTAGACAAATATCATGACAAGACATGTGAGATTTATCATAGTTTTATTTAGTTTTTTTACACTAAAAACACTAAAATTCTTGATTAGAATACTTATAAACTGAGATTCTCATCTATGGTTGCTACATCTTACTATAATTTTAGCCAAATATTGTCTGCAACTACTAGTCTGTTAACAGTGTAGTTTAGTTTTTTTCCTATAAGCATTTAGGGCAACTATTTTAACTTCCACTCTACTATTTATTTTACTCAAGGATGGACTAAGTTAAGCAAGCCTTATGATACCTATGCTTACAGTTTAGCTCTATTTTAATTTGCTGCTTTTTATTACATGTTGAACAAACGTAAGGATCTAGTGAACTTCCAACTCCAATAAGTTAGATCTCCATAGGGAACAATGTATGATGTTCGTTTCCTTACTAAATCTAGCATAGCTAGTTAAGATTAGGCAACTAATCAGTAGAATTAATTTAGTATGACTGAGTCATTCCTACATTAGTCTATAGCTATTTATTCTCAATCGCTAGCTAAATAAGCTCTTTGGTAAAAGTGTTTTCATTATTGATGAATGATTAGTCTTGATTCCTAAACTCAATATAGATATTAGCAAACTGTTTCATTTCCTTTACTAGTTCCTGTACTGAAATATTCATAGAGCTGTAACATTTTTTTAGCCTATATGATAATAACTCAATTATTTTACTCTAATTTCTGCTTTGTTCAGCAAAATTTTCCTATTTTTTCATGTAAATTGGGAAACCTATTAGAAAAGCCCATTTTTCTTAAGGTTAGAAAAGCGCACTTTTTATGTTTGGTGGGTACATATATTCAGGGGAAAATTAGCCTTAAGGAGTTAAGCCATCTAGTCTAGTATGTTCTCTAGTATATAAAACACTTCAGAAGTTTTGACTTTAGTAATCTAAAAGGCAAATAAGTGGAAAAGCTTCAGTTCCTTCTTAATACTGATTTATTGCAACACCCTAGCTTTAATCAGTTTCACGAACTACTTAGACCTAGAGAACCTCGCTAAGAGCCTATATAATATGATTAATAGTCTATAAGTCAGTTTGCTATTTCTGCAACACTTACAATAGTAAGCTTAGTATAGTTAATGAGAAACTGCTAATTATTTAAAAGCAATGTATATCAATTCTGGGGATTTATCTAATAAACTAAAGATTATGTTATCGCTGTCAATATTTATTTTCCTCATTTTTACAAAAGTCTAAGTACTAGATAAAACTAAAGTAAGAGCTATTAAAGCCTAATATAAGCTGGGCTCTGATCTTTCTTTTAATTATTGAAATTTTTATAATTTCCTCACATTATATAATTGCTAGTGAAGGTCTGATAAATAAATAGAAATGAAGATTTTAATTTTTTTAATATTGGAACATAATCGCATAATCTAGCTGAAATGAATCATGCAGAATATTTAAATAGATCTTTTTTTAAATACTGAATGATTTCTCTTCTCGTTTTAATCTTCAAGCAAAGATATTAAAAGTACTCTTCTTAAATTTTCTTCCCATTTGAGTAATTTAATGACTTTCATTTTTTATCTTGAACATTTCTGATATTTCTTAAATAATTCTTAAGATTTAGACTATTTTATCTTCCTTAGCAAGTTGGATTCTTGAGAAACTTCCAGCTAATATATTTCTAATCATATAAAATTAATTCTTTCTATTTTTCCAAAAGTTCTAATTCTAAGAAAACTCCCTAAATAAATCTCTATAATAAAGAACCAGAAAATATGTTCTAGATAAAAAAAAGTTGAAGTCACTTAAATAAGTTTAACTAGATTTTGTATAAATATGGTATTAAATTGAGTTCATAATAGAAGTTATAAGAGTTGTTCTAAGATAATAGATATAAAGGATTTTCTTAATAAGTTATTTATTTAAGTTAATATATGATATTTAAGGAAATATATTTCAATTATTTTATACTTGGCTTGCTTTTCTTCTTTCAGTAAACATATATATGTTCCTTTGAAAAATTCCTATAACTTGCTTTTTTCATTTTTTTAAGAGTTAGATTTAACTTTTGGAAGGCAATTTTATAAGTATCATTGATATAATTAGATGCTTCTTTTTAAATACCTCTGAAATGGAAATCTTAAGTACATCTAGACAATAAAAAAAGATTTGACTGAGTCTGGATTTTCTTAATTTATTAATTTATTTTAAAATAAAAGTGCATAATCTACTCTTTTTATCTGTGTATGAAGGTAGTCAGATTAAAAATATAAAAAAGAATTGGTAAATGCAGATAATGAAGATTTAATGACCATTCCACCATTAATCTTAGTAATTCAGCAATTTAGCAATTTACTTAGCCTCTGCTAAAGTAGTTAAAGGATTAATATTCTAGAGAATCTAATTAGTTAGAAAAAGGTTCTACAAAATGCTTATAATTATATGAGAAATAACTTCATTCTAATAATAGCTTTAGAACCTGTAACCCTTAAATCAGAAATATTTGGTTGAAATGGAGTTCATAATATCTTTTTCTTCTTATTTATACTTTAAATGAGCAATTACTCCTTTCTAGACAATTGGCTATCTATCGGTAATGAAATATATTTAATTTTAATTTTTTTAAGAAAAGTAGCAACATCTCAAATTTAAATATTTATTCTAAGCTTTACTAAACAGAAGCTTAAATGTAGCTTATAGTAATTTTTGGGATTTTGCTTAGAACTTGAAAACTCCAATAAATCATTTAAAAATCTAGACGATACAAAGTTTTTCTGGTAATTAGAAATTCTTATTCCTTTTAGTTTTCTTGCAGAGGATTTAAATTTAAATTTAAATTTAAACTAAAAGAGTTTTTTGACGTCTTTAATTGCAAGAATTGCTTCTTTCAATTATAGACGTTAGTAAATGTTTTTAAATAGTTTTTTAATCTTGTTTACATCTCATCATTTTTCTTTAATTAGTTCTTCTTTCTATTCATCTTTAGCTTCTTCCTTTTTTGCTTTCTCCATTTCTAGAATCTCAAGTCTCCTTGTCATTAGCTTCTTATGAAATATTTTGATCTATAAGTCTAAATACTCCAATTTAGACCTTGAAAATGAGTTTAGATATTCTTGATCGTATAGTATAAGGCGCCTTAAGTCATAATTTCCGATATTTTCCGATAATCAATTCATTATATTAGAATAGTACACACATTTAAAGATATGCTCGAAAGTTTCATACTCTCCACACATACAATAGGGATTATCAATGGGGTAATGACGATCTTAAAGATCCTTACGGAAATTATAAGTTTAGGTTCTAAGTTTATATATACTGATAATTTCTCGTCTATACTATTTGTTTAATTTAGTATAAGTAATTTGTGGAAATTGTTAAAGATTACCAAATTATTCAGTATATACTCTAGCTGTTTTCATCCTCATAAATTTTTTAGTAGCTACTTTGTAGAAATATTGTTGTATTTTTTCTCTTACATGTTTAGTAAAAGTTTTAAGATTGGTATTATTCTATTAATTCTGCAGATCGATATTATAAAGGTCTGATAATTGCTACACTTAATCGTAGTATTGAAATCCTTTTTTCCATATATTAATGAAAAGAGAGCCTATTGTTGATCTTGGAAAATCAGTACTTTCTTATTTAATTTTATGGTAGAATCTGAAGAATTTTATAGCCATAATGTGCTTAAAGGGTAATCAATTCAGGTCTATATAACATGATTCATTAAATGTTGAAGATGCTACTTAAAAAGCTTTTCTTGAAATTAATCTCATGCTTGATTCTATTCTGTTCAGAACTCCAGTTACTCCTTTTTGAATACTTCATGGTACTAAGTCTCCTCCATATTCTGCTTTAGGTAATGTAAAAAGTCTACATAAAGTTTTAAAATGTCAAGGAGTTACATTCTTATATCTCATCAGTTAAAAAACAGCTTTCTTCATTGCAGCTATATACTTGAATGCAGTTTCTTTGCAATGGGGATTTAAGTTCTTCTTCTAATGTAGAATAACTCCTAAATATGTTACTTGTTCTTTTTAAGCAATTGGCTAATTTCCTAATTATAAATTTAAAATTTATTATTTCTGATTCTTCTTTAGAAATTAGATGCATTCGGATTTGGTAACATTAATCTTTAAATGTGTTCATGCAAAAACTTTATTTGCTTCATTTATTAAATTCTACATCTACTTTGCAGATTTGGAAAGAAGAATAAGATCATCTGCCCATCCTCTACAAGCGAAGCTAATACTTGAATCCTGGCATTTAAATCCCAATTAGGTACTTTTACTTTCCAGATATCTAATTACTATGTCATAATACAATAATGCTAAAACTGGTCCATGAGAACTTCCTTACATAACTCCATTGTTGAACTATAAAGTTCTGGTGCTCTTACCATCTATGATAAATGAAGAATTTAGGTTTTTATAAAACGATTCTAAAGCTATTATTATTCCAAGTGGTAGTTTAACTCTCTTAAGTTAATCAAACAAGAGTCTTCTTTCTATTGAGTCAAACATTTTTTCAACGTCTATCAGTGTTGCTATCAATTTAGTCTTACCTTTAGCACATTTCCGATAGTTATCAATTATTTGTTATATTATTCAAATTTATTAAGTTGTTTATCTGTTTTTCATAAATCCCATTTATGAAGGGTGAATCAAATTTCTCTAATAAATCAGATTGTATAGTCTTTTTGTTAAAGCTTTATCATATAGTTTTAGAATAGTATTAATAAGAGAAATAGGTCGTCAGTTTTTCCAATCATCTTTATTTCCTTTTTTAAATATTGGAATTATCACCGATATATTTAATTCCTAAGGGATTCTTCCAAGTCTTAGCATATTATTCAGAAAAGAATGAAGAATTATTAATAAATATTATCCACCATATTTCAGAAGTTCGCCTTTTATTCCATCTGGACCAGCTGCTTTTCCATTCGGAATTTCTTTTATAATTTCTTATATTTCTTTTATGGTAAAAAGATCAAATCCTTACAAATACGAGAGTGGATAATCTTTAATTTCTTAAATATTATCGTATATTTTATCTATTTTTTAATTACTAAGATTTATCTATTCTTGAGTTAGATTATAATGCTTGTTAAAAACACAATTTTCCCATGATTCAATGAATTTATTTTTGATTTCTTAATTAAAGTTCATAGTATTTCTCTTCAAAGGATTTAGAATTTTCTTAGCCTGTGAAAAAATTTCCCTAGAATCTCCATTAAGAAGTAGAAATTTCTTTTTTGCTTTGTTTTTTTTAAATTTTCATAGATTATACTTGAAGTCTTTCCAAAGTCGTTTTGCTTCCTCATGAAGATTAGTTACTTGCTAGTTTATTCTTCCAAATCTTACGTGAGCTTCCTTATATTCTGAGTTAGTTCTTTTTGCCTCTATATATTTCTTTGTGAGAGCTCGAGGAAGTTTGTTATAATTTGAATCTGGAATAAACGAACCTAATGTTTGATCAGCATTGTCTTAAATATTACTTTTGATGCATTCATATTAATCTTCAAGATTATCTTAATCTATTTAAAAGAATTCTAGATAAGTTTGTAGGAAAGATTCTTAATATTTTTATCTATCTATTGCATCTTATAACCTATTTATTTTATATTTTCTCTGAGTTATCTTTTCCCAATATACTATAGAATTATTGATAAAGTCGACAGTGATTGGAATATGATCAGAAAATAAACTATTATTATGAGCAGTGAAATTTGCAAACTACTTAACGTTCAAATGATTGCTTATAATGATATAATCATTACAATACGTTTTTCCTGTTCCTTTGTGAATACATGTATTAATGTTGCTATCATTCACTATCTCAAGATCGTTTTATAGTAAGAATTCTTATAGTCTAATGTTATTATCATAAGCATTTTCAGGATTATCACCGAAGCCTTATAAAAGAGCATTGAAATCTCCCATTAGTATATGTGGATTATCATTATATAAATTCAGCAATGTATTTAGTTGTTCATAAGCTAAATCTTTAACATCTTAACTTTTTCCATTATCAGGCATGTAACAAGACGTGATTAAAATATTATCCAGTTTAATTGTTATGAATCTATTTATTTCTTTTTCAACTTATATATGTATTTCTGTACTATTAAATTCTTCTCCTACAATTAAGCATACACCTCCTCCTTTTCCTGAGTTCTTAAAATATGTTTTAAATCCATTTATCAATATTGGAGGAAAGTCATCTTTTTATCAGGTTTCGTTTATTGATAAAATATCTATACTGTTATCTCTGATAAATTCTTCAATATTCAAGCACTTGCTCGCTATTCCATTAATATTTATATGTCCCATCTTTATTTTTTAAATTTATTAGTCCTTTCTAATTTTTTCCGAGCCTGCAGATAGACCACTTTCGTAAATGCAAATGCTTTTCTATCCTTATTGGTTAATCTAAATATGTACTAATCTTTTTCCATACTCAGGATGTTAATGAAAATATTGTATCAAAATATATATTACTTACGTCGTATATTTTTTAAGTAGCTTTCTATCTATATCAATTTTACTTTTCACACTATCACATGTACCTTATTCTAAATCTTAAGTAACTGTGACATATCTACCTTATATATTGTGCATTTCGTACTATGGACGTCTTCAAGTTTCGGATTTAATAAACTTTTAAAGTTATAGACTAGTCAGATTGAAATAACATATTATTTAATCGCACTCTTTTTTATTATTATGTTTACTCATACGTTTTGCTGGCGGAATTGTTTTATCTTCTTCTTCATGTTTCCTTTTAAGAATATTAAGATTAATATTGGAAGATAAGGTTTAATTCTGATAAATAGCATCGATCGAATCTGTTTAGTTTTATTAATCTTTTTTTCATCTTTTAGTAGAATAATTAAATATATCTTTTTTCAAATTTTAATTAAGTTTTTAAAACTCTTCTATTTTTATCTCAAGTGTCTACATATTTTGGGTACTTTAAATGAATTTTAAGTTGAGTTAGTGATATTAATGCTATAGTAAAACAAAATCTTCATCTGGCAATTTTATTTGACAGTATTAGTTATTATGTTATGTTATAATAGTATTAGTTTATGCTTCCTATTAATTATTTTAAGTTTACATTAACTTGTCTTGCTTGATTATATTTGTTTGAGTAAATTTTTGACACAAAAAAGCTGTTTATTATTTATTTATATTATCTGTTTAGATAATACTATCCTTTGTTTAAATATTTCCATATAATGTCTAAGTTTATGCATCTACAAATTACTTCTTCTAAAATTACTATTAATTACTGAATTCTTTTGTATGTTAGATTTAATTCTAAAATAATTCTTTATACATTTGAATTTCCTTATTTTTTAATAGAATTTAATTTTGAAAAGCTATATTTATTTCATATTTTTATTATCTTTACTTATCTAATTCGATTTTAAAAGTTAAAATTTCCATTTAAGCTTTCTATTCTTAATCTATAAATTACTTATTTTAGTTTTATAATTTTTAATATTAAGAATATAACTCTTGGAGTTAAATTTCGTTTATTATTTTTTATTAGGTAATTTGTTGAAGTAAATATTAGTTCTATTCTAATATAGTCTATTGGTATCCTTGCTAAGTTTTATTTAGAAAGTTATCTATTTCAATTTAAGTAAAATTTTTAATTTTATTAAAGTTTTGGCATAGTGAATTATTTGCTCCTATCATTTAAGCTTAAGTAAAGCTTTAATTAGCATTGGCTTCAATTTGAATCTCTTAATTAGATTATATTTCATATTTTGAATTGACTTAATTCTCATAGTTTTTCTATTATATCTAAATTTCTTGAAATATACTAATTATTTCATCTGTTTAAACTATTTAGTTACTGTAATAAGTGGAGAAGTTTGTTTAAGTAATTTTATGAACTAGTTATTTTGATAGCATTTTTTTGTGATATTGCTATATATCAGATTTGATTGACTAAAAATTGTTCTATAATTGTTTATATTTCTAATAAATTTTATTTATATAAGTTTTATAATATATTTTAGATATTTCTTAGTTACTTATCAATGTTTCAATATCTCGTTCATATTTTGCTTTTATATTAATTAACATTTCATTTAATTATTGGTTCTTATCTATAAGTCTTTATATATTATGTTTAAGTTCTTTTATTTCTAAGGTAAATAAATTCTCATTAGACTAATTAATTATTTAATTTTATATTACATTTCTTAAATCAGCAGTTTAATTTTAAGCTTGTTTGCTCTGAAGATCAGGTAAATAATGATTATTTGAATTATCAGGATTATTAGTATTATTTTATTTCTGATTAATTTCGTTATTTGAAATTTAATAGAATTGTTAATTAGTATTATTCAAAAATGAATCTTAAGTTTATGTTATTTTTGACTACCATAAAAGGATATCTTTATTTGAATTTTAATTAGGATTTGAAGGTATATCTTTTGAATTCTAACTATCTAAGATAATATCTTATTTTTGGAAAGATTTCTTAGGTAATCGTTTCGTATCTTTCGCGGTATTATTTTAGGCGGTTAATCTGTTCATCTATTTATAGGTTGATTTCACTTTCATAATACGCTACAATTAATATCCACGTTGAAGAGAGTTCCTAAGTAGTTTTAATGGGACGCGTATGAATTTGTTTTCCGGTTTTTGACTACAATTTTTAAGTAGTTGTCTTAATAAATTCATTATTAGGTTTACTTATTTAATTTGTAGTTAGTCCAAATCTTTCGTTTGGAGATTTTAATGCACCTGCCTATGCTTTTCCTATGAATTTGCAGCTTCTTTGAAATTAATTAAAGAAGAGTCACTATTAAAAACTAGTGAATTCTATATTTCGTCCATTTTTTTATTGCAGAGGATTTAAAACAATGCCATATCATAAAGTTGCACGAGCAGAACTTTGGGTATCTTATTTATAAATCTATTATTAATTTACTAGATCCTGTAAGATAGCTTAATAATAAACTTATCATTATTTTATAATAAAAGGATTCTAAAAAAAAATCTTAGCTAAATTTATTCTTCACGAATAAGCAAAAGCAATTTTCTTGATATCAACCATACATTCACCCAAGCCAAATGGAATAGCTATTAGTTTTTTAATTCTTTCATTTATGGTATAGAATGAAATCCATTCGCAGTTAGAATTTATTAAGTTTTAGAACGCTTAAATCAAAATTCAAACTAAACTAGAAGCAAAGATTTTGATTATAAATATATTTATATAAGTGCTAAGTTATTTTTTCATATAATTTAGGTAAAAATTTAGAAAGCAATTGGACATCAATTGCATCAATCATGCTAAGTTTTTCCTTAAATAAGAAGAATATTTACTTTCTCATTGCATTTAGAATAGAGATTTGAACATACTATTAATAAAACTTATAACTATTCAATTCAACTATAATTCAAAGGTATTTTTAGATATATAGTTAATATAAGGAACTTAAGCATTTAAGTAGTTTAAAATTAGACTTAAGTTTTTTTAAATGATAGCATAACTTACGCAAACCTTAAATTCTGACTTAAAATAATTGTTAGTATTATGATATTTAAGCATCTTTATAATTAAGATATGAGACTTATTAAAAATAGATAATAGGCGTGTATATTGATTATTAAGTTAGCAATGATAGAAAGAATTTATAATTAGACCATTTTATTATAAAACTTCCTTTTTTTATTTTGGCTCATTAACAGTCTCAGAGACTTTACTTAATCTTGACTAATTAAATTCCCAAAACAATTCACCTTTATTAACTTGATTGAAAAATCTACTAGAATTAAATGTTTCTTCGTTGATAAAATTATTAATCTGAGCACTAGCTTACATATTTAAAATGTTTTCATTTTAATTTACATTCTAAGAAATTGGATTATTCATGCTAGTTATTGACTCCACTTACCCTGGATTCTATTATTAGTTGATGTTTCTATCTTTACACTTCTAAATCATTTATTTAACTAAATTTGCTAGTGCTACTAATAAGTTAGTTATTATCAAAACATAGGAACCTATCACTGCAAAAAGAGCTCAGTTTTCCAAATTCTCTTGATCACCATTAATATACAGTATATTTTATCAGAACATTATTAGAACCCATACTTCTCCTGCCACATATAGGCAAAAAATCTAGTCCATTTTAAGTGGATTTAAAAGCAACAAATATATAACTTAAAGAACACTAAGCAAACCACATCCAATTATTTGAAATTTAGGCTTCTCTTATAAAAACACAATTATACCTGCTATGATTATCCTTCTAACTATAAAAATAGGATAAAATAAGCAGACTCATAGTATGTTTTTATTCTTTAGCTCGTCAATCAGAACTCCGAACTGGTTTTCAAACAGCTCTATATCTTTCTCTAATTTCTGTTCGTCTTATATTTTATGCTAGAACTTTTAGTAGATAAATATCTTCACACATATAAAAATCAAAACTCCCGTTAAAATCATCTAAAGTAAAAACTTACAAGAGCAAAATAAGAAAAAACTAGGTTAGCACAGGTGTAAGGATCAGTTCAGTCAGAATTATTGATCTACAAGAAAGCAGCTATTAAGATAGTGAGGTAATAGTTAAGTATGTTTCTAATGATTCCAGACCATTTTATCTTTGAATATATTTTTTTAAGATATTCTACAACTTATTTTTTAAAAGCTTTAACTATGCTATATAAGCAGAAAGTAGTTAATAAAATTACTAAGTTTCAGAAAAATGGAAATGAGTTCGCTAAAAATGTCGTAGATTAGGTTCCTTACAAGGCAATGTTGTAAATGATCTTTTGTTGGCTTGGATTTTAGGAATTTAGATTAATGCCCATATATTTAAGCATCGCTTCTATAGGATCGAACTAAACTAAATAAAAGCCTTGTAATGTTTGTGGTAGTCTAACGTTCATTAAGCCTGTTATTGAGATTAGCTCATCAATATATTAAATCATCCAAAAAAAGCTCAAGTCGAAATAACCTCCTTGTATACTTGAGCCAAGAACTAATATATAAGATGTAATCTTCAAAGTGGCTTAAGTTCCCTCCGTTAAAATGAGCACTTTTTCTTAAGCTTATGTTAAGTTTAATTCTTATACACTTGGAGATTCTATAAAAGCTTGCTCCCATGTTTAAGTGTATTTAATAGATAAACTATTTAATTAGCATTTATTATTACTTAAGATAAAGCTGTCTTAGCATTAAATACACTGAAGTCCACTTTCATTACAATATTTACAGTTAGCAATTAATTAATTGCATTCTATGCATTAAGTATCGTTTTCTACTGTTGTATTAGGACAAAAACTAACACACTCTTGATTGTATAATTTGTACTAATTTTTACAACTGAAGCAAGTATTTTTATCACAGAGATCACAATTTTCTTCTACTTCAGAACAGTTATGACATAGCTTATCTTCACCTAGATACGTACCTTTTGCACATTCTATACAGTTAAAAGTTTAATCGCAGGTCAAGCAATTTTCTATTATTAAGTCACAGGATCCAACACAGGAATTCTCATAAAGTAAAAAGTTATTAGCACATTAATCGCATATACTTGGATCTGAGTCACATTTTATGCAATCTGAGACTTCACACTTCTCACAACCAGTCTAGGAGTTAAAGAATCCTTTCTCACATTACAGGCACTATTTTCCCTATTTGTCACATCTCAAACAGTTTGGAAGTACAATATTACAAAGTTTGCATATCTAGTCAAAGTCACTATCTTACTCAATATCTAGACACTAATCTAAGCAAAAGCCGTTAGTACTTAAGTAATGATTATCATCACATAAGAGACATTAACCCTTATCATTACAAAAGAAGCAGTAATCTATTACTAAATTACAAGCTTCACATACTAAATCATTGTTATAGTCTTACTAATAAATAGTACAATTATCTGCACATTTATACTCTGTTAGCTTCTTATTATCTTTACATTTATAGCATTCTTTTCCACTTTAAGAGCATCTATCACAAAACTAAAGTTTGTTAGAGCATTATTCACATTAATGCTAATCGTTTATAAAATAACCTTCATCACATTATATGCATTCAGTACCCTAGTGATTACACTATATGCAATCCTCTAATTTATCTTCACATTCAGTGCAAATACCATTGCCATCATTATCTTGTTATGTGGGAATGCAAATCTCTTAGCAAGTATTGCTAATAATTGAAGGGCCAGATGCTTTAGTAGCAAAATTTAAACCTAGATGAGTAGACTAACTTCCATATAAATTATTCCAAAGAGAAAATGGATCTTTAGAAGCTAAAGGGGTTAAATTTTTCGAGACTAAATGAGTAACGCAGAAAAAATAATAAATACTTTCCAATTTTATAGTAGTTAGCGATAAATAAAAATGATAAGAGAAATCAGAAGGAAAAATCACGTTAATTGTTAATGTGGAAGTAATACCTTCTAGTGAAAAGTATATCAGATATTTAGCAGAGCTTTAATCTCCATTACCAAATTGAAAGAACTATCGGACCAGGATATCAACCCTCTTAACAAAAGGTTATTCTCCTAGTATAGTAATTTTAAGTTAAGTAAGCAAAAATGAATAGAAGAATGAGAATACTTCATAAACATTTTTGTAAAAGGATATGCAATCCAATAATTTGATAAGGGATATAAATTTCCAAACAAATTCCTTTTCAATTCGAAAAATATTATATATAGCTCCTTTAAATCTAGAAAGCTTTTGGCGAAAAGCGATTACAGATATTCAAATGAAGATAATATGCTTTTGACTACCATAAAAAATATGATTAATAGCTAATATAAGGTAAATACTTTCAAGTTATCTACTATCTACTATTTCTCGACTTTCTATCAAGGTTATTTCTTAGTAAATAGAATTAGAGATTACAATTTCTAAGTTATTATTGTACCATTTCTATCTTAATATCTAACTAATCCCTTAAAGTAGTAAACTAATGCATTTTAATTATTAATTAATAAATTTACTTACCTCAGTTTTTTGTACTATCTAATCATTTTAGTTCTTCTATGTATTATATAAAAGAGGATGAACTTAATATATGCTTAAATAATAGAGACCAGGTTTTATAAGCCATATTTAATATTATGCATATGAATTAACTTGAAGATTAAAGGTAGTAGAAATAAGGGAGGAAGTAATTTAATACTTACTAGATCAATTGAAGATATTTATTTGTACGCAGCAAGATTAACTGAATTCTTTTATAATTAAAAGGAAAGAGATTAAGATAGAGTATAGATACTAAGTATTATCCTTTACAGTTTATAATGCTTTAAATTGTTCCTTTCAATCTTCTTTCTAATGTATTTAAGTTTGACTCTACAGCCTTTATTTTAAATTTAGAGTAAAAGGAAATTAAATTTATATAATATAAAAATGCTAAGTACAAAAGATACTAATTTTATTATTTCAACTCCATTGAAGACTTTTATTCACATAGCATTAGTCTAAGCTCTTTAGAAAAATAAAAAGGTTAAATTAATTGAGTCTAGAGATGATCTAGTATAGAGGAAATAAAATCTAGAAATTTAAAATTAATTAAATTATTTATATATCTGTCAGATTTCAAAGCTTTTTTGTACACTATCGAAATAAAAACTAAACATAACAAAAATTCCCTAATAAAGGTGAAAAAATGTTTAACTAATAACTAGAATTAAAGCTTTTCACTATCTATAAATGGTTTTATTAAGTAGCCCATTTACAAAGAAACTAAAATTATTAATATATTCTTTTTGATAAATTTAAATGACTATTACATAAAAATGATTGTATGGTATATTCAAGGTCTTCCCATAGTTTTTAAAGAGATTTACTAAAAATTAATTTTTGCCAACATAAGCTGTAAGCACTTAAAACATTTTTATTAATCCAATCTGATGCTTTTTCTTTAGTGATTTATAAATTACCACTAGCTAAAAATTATTTAAGGTTATTAAAGAAAATAGAGTTAATATTGTAAATAGTTAAAATATAAGCCACTTAAGAACAGCCTATTATGGTAAATGACTCTTTTATGCGTATAATCTAAGATAAATAAGCTAAAGGAAGTATACTTATATATTTACCTTTTTAATAATAAAAGAATAAGGTTTTAGTACTATTGCTTGTAGTTTTAAGACTATCTAGATTTAATCTCATTTTACTATTATACACTCTATAATTAAACCTTTCTAAGTCTGTGTATAATTTTTTAAATAATACTGAAGCTAATGAAAAGAAAAGAATAGGGAAGCAAGATGAGAAATCTCAAAGTAGCATTAAAATATCTAATAACTGTATTAAAATGAATAGCCTAAGATATTGATTAGGTATGAATAAATGTCTTTAGTTAAAAGGAAAATAAACTATAGGAATCTTAAATAAATGCTTAGCTAGAGAATCATTAACTGAGAAAGCTTAAAGTATAATCACTAAAATATTATTAATTATTAAATTAGCTTGCTTAAGATATCGTAGACTGATATATCAGAAGGAACTTAATTATAACATATTGATGATAAATTTCTTAACTTACTGATCTTAAATTAGCATTTAAGAGAATCTTGAAATAGAAATGTTGATTAGAAATCAGATTTATTTAAAAATTTTGAATTTTGAAGTGACCTGAGATTAATAATTTTAAGTTCTTAGAAGATAGGATATTACAAGTTATAGAGGCAAGTCTATTAAGCTTAGACTTAAAAAAATAATTTGTACCAAAATAATTTTGCTAATAGAAGCTTGTAACGAGAATAATAGAAGACTTTATTAATAAAATTTCTATATATCCTCAATTATTAAATTTCTGCTTTAACAGGTTTCAATCTTGACATTTTTTTCATTTACAGCAAATAAAAAAAATTACTCATATAAATGAACGAAAACTAGGATATTAAAACAAAAATATCTGGAAACTATCGATCAATCCACTAAAAACATTAAAAACATTGTCTTTAATGTTTGTGAAATAAGACAAAATAGTAAGATTTAGTTAGAATAGAAAACTCAATAAGATAATCAAGATAATAGCGATATAGATTATACATAAGTAATCTCTTTCTAATTCTTAATATCTTATTAATAATATATAGAAGTGAAAATAAATATCCTTAAGTAACTTGTATTGAATAAAGAAAACTTGAAGTTTATAAGAGAAAAAATAAAGATCATTAATCACGAAAATTATTAATTTAGGTAATTTTCAAAATTAGTATTATATAATTTTCTGTTTTCAATGATATCGCTAATTTTGATAACTCAATAATTAATTAAAGTTAATTTAAAATCTTACTATGATCAAAGGAGCTGGGTAAATTTTAAAGTTAGAAAAGTATAATAATAGTTCTTTGATAACTTCAGCAGATATTCTTAATAGTAGAAAACACATAAATTTTAGTATCAAAATAGTGAGTATTACTCTTATTATACTTATATCTGTCTATTAGTTAAACTTATATAATGAATTTAAATCTAAAACATGTTTTTTTTCTCTAGTCATTCATAGTCTTTTGTATGATTTTTAAATTAGTTAATTATTTTTATATAATAGGTTAAAAGGAAGTTATAATTTAAATTAATTTGGCTTCTTTTAATATCATAATCTTAATAATTCTTTGCAACCTTCCGAATTTTCAGGCAAATTAAAATATAGAAGCATTATAGCTTGGATTATAATTCTTGCTCACGTTATAGTTATTTTATAATATGCCATTATAGTTAATATGCGTTTTTTGTATAAGAATTAAGATTAAGAATTTATCTTATATAGCAAGACTAAATTACTCTCGTTTTTTTTGCTTAAACAGTTTCTTTATTTTTTAGGCATTTAGTTGATTCCTTTAGTTAAGTGAATATTGCAGATCTAATATCTTTACAATCTCTATATGCAGCTAATCTTTAATAAAGCTTCTATTATTTATTTAATTGAGGAATCTAGATATATTTTGATGCTCAGAATGTAAAATACTATTAATGAGTTGTAATTTTAGCCTAATTTAAGAGAGATTAATTAGTAAATTATAGTATAATTTTAATTTTCTATGGATTTTTTCCTTTTGGATTAATTAATACCAGAACACTTTCTTAGGTGTAATCAATCGGAAATTATAAGTATATTTTATCTCTCCTTGTATTACTAAACTAATAATGAAGCTTATAAAAATAGACAATTTTAAATGTTTCTTGCCTATATTTTAGCTCTTATTTCAAAACAAATCAGTTAGAATAAACACTATTCAAAACGCTTCGTATATCTTAAATTAAGTATGAATTATAACTCTGTATTGTTATAAAAATTTGCAGTCACGTACTCACTTTTCAACTTCTTATTTTTATTTTTTTAAGTTTAGATACATTCTTTAAGCTTTATATTCTTCTTAATCATTTGCAGTTCCACTAATAAAGCATGCAAAACCTTTTTCGTAATGCTAAATTGCTTTATCGTATTTAAAAAACTAGAATACAGTCTTTATTTTTGTTTTGGTCTAGTTGCTTTATAAACAGTTCAAATTATAAAATAAAAAATAGACTAGTAATCTAACTATGAAAAATGACTGCTTCGTTAATAAGATCCCTTAATTTATTTTAGAGTTAAGAGTACTCGAAAAGATAAAATAACTTAAACTATTGAAACTGAAATTCCTAGATAAAGACAGTTGTTTCTATATTAAACAAAAGGATAATAATTATCTTCAAAGCTCTTAAGAAGTTAATATATAAGACTTGTAAATAAATAATAAAGTACTTAATTAAAAATATAATCAAGTTTCTTTGATATATAAGCAATAAATTAGCATTGAGATATAAATATTCATTAGTTATTAGCTTATGATAGAATCAATTTTTAGACTTTCAATTAATTTTTTAACGTATAAACAGTAAACTCTTTATTTAAGATTATAAGATGATTAATAATCAAAAAAGCTTTTAATTTTAATTAAGCAATGTAAAAAATGGAAAATTGCGAGGTAAAAACGGAATAGTCGATTCGCCTTTCTAGAAACTAAAATAGAAAAACCAAAAGAAAGGTGGGCAAAGAAAAATAAAAGTAGATGACTACATCAGAATCTAGTTCTTCTGTCAAAGGTAAAGTGATGGTTGGAATGTAATAAGTAGAAGAATAAAAAAAAAACCCATATTAAAACTCTAAAATTGAGTCGAACAAATGAAAAAACAAATTTCCCAATACGAAGAAACCATATATAACCAAAGCATATAAATAAGAGAACTTATTAGTAACGTTGATTTTCAGGATAATGAATTAACAATCTTAAGAAAATAACTAATATAAAATCAATTAATAACAGAAGAATAATTATGAAGATAATCTTAATCAAACTTACCTAATAATCAAATAATGGAATTAGAAAAACTCCAACTTAAATAAAAAAAGAAGAAATCTCATAAATCGGAATTTAAGATCAGAATATAATAAAAAAATTAGAAAAGATAGAAAACAAGATATTTATAAAAAATTAATCAGAGATAAGAACTTAAACAATGTTGATACTGCAAATCAAGATTTCATTTATTAAGGAAATGCATAACCTGAAAAAAACTGAACGAAAAAGAACAAAACAGAACATGAACTTAAAGTAGCAAACTTTGAATTACATCAGATGGAATTTATAAGAGAAAAATATTTGCTGGATAGACTGAGAATCAACAGTGGTTACCTACCACTTAATCAAGAAGGTCGTGATATCCATCCTTGTTAAGAAAATGGCAGCAAGTACCTGGTTGAAATCCCAGAGAATGCTAAACTCTTTTTAACATTTAGTTTATAATTAATTAAATTAAGCAATGTAATTTTAAGTTTGAAAATGGAATAACTCTATTTTAATGATTTGATACAAGTGCTAGGATTTTCTAAATAAAGCGAATATAAAAGAGATTAGTAAAATTAAATAATATGAAATACAAGAAGCTCATTAACACAAAAACTAGAATTACTAAGTTCAATAATAGTAAGCTATTAAAATCTTTTGTCTATAACAGTAAAAATAGTGTGATATATTTTAATTTTGCTTCTTAGATGAAAGTCGAATAACTTAAAGTTTATAATTTTTATTTTCTTCTTTCCAATTCTCAGTGGATTAGGTTTAGCTAATTGATATTTGAGACTTTAAAAAGTTTAATTAAATTATCTCTACTGTAAATAAGTTGGATAACTTATCGGAGAGTAATAAAGGAATAGACAAACGAAAGAGCAAAAAGTCTTACTCAAAAAAGATTTGGCTGTCATTATGTAATAAGTAAATTTAATAATGTTATTTAAATAAAAGTTACTCGACAGCTTGAAGATGTTTTTTATCATTCTCTTTATCTTTTTCTGTTTTAACTTTACGTACATTTGCTTTTCTTTCTCTAAGCGTTTTCTATTTTTCTCTCAAGCTATTACTCACGCCTTTTTTATATTGTTTTTAAGTTTCTTAGCACTTCTCGGCAATATCTCTTCTATTATTTTATTGATTATGTTCCCTATTTTATTATAATGCTTCGTTTTTTCCCTCTATGATATGAAGATTTCTTTTGTATAGCTTGTAAATAATCTAATTATTTTAAATATTCCCTATTTACTATAGTTGAGCTTGGATAATTTAAATTAATTCATAGCTATCAAGTTATTACTATGCCATGTTTTCTTCATCTTGTATACAATAGCACTCTTAGTAATTATTTTCCCAATTGCCTAATAAGATTTTTCCATTGCTACAGTACCAATATCCAAATTTCATTTAATCTTCTTCGAAATATCCTTTGCATTTTAGTACATATTTATCATTCTTTCATATCCATATTTTTCCTTCTCCACTTTTCTAGTCGCCAGCAAAGTATCCTATATAAAGACTTTGATCTTTAAAAGTTATTTCAAGACCATAACCTTACTTAAGTCCTTTATCGAAATTTCCTTAGTAAAAAGTATTTTTTGAAAGTAATTTTCCATTTCCATGTGGCAAGCCAGTGATTTTATCAATTTAGCCTATATAAGTTTCAGAGCAAATTTATTGTTCTTCTCTAAATATTCAGTGTTTAGATATATAGATGTTAGCAAAAATAAAGCTGCCTATTATATTTCTTAGCATTGTTAATGTTTAACTACTCACTTTTTTTAAGTTAGGAATTATTTCTTACTAATTTAATTCTCAAAATTCCTAATACTAATATTGTATGTTCTAATGGGCTTCACTGTTGTTACCTATAAACATATCATATTCAATTGTTTTTTATTTTGCCTTTTTAATTTGTTTGCTAGATCGTTAAGATTCTTATCTAGAACTTTAATTAGCTTAACTGTTAATTTAGTCATTATAATTATATATCAACTTTTAAGAATCTTAACTTGATTCAAAATTTCAAAATTAATTATTTTTTTCACTTTAATTTGAGTTTTGAAAATTTAATTTTTCATTGCTAACTTTTTAATTTTCTAATTGGATCTAAGATTTTATTTGTTCTTCGAAGGCTTTTTAATTTAGATTTAATAGAACTTCAATATCTTATTGCATCCATATTTAATTGCAGTAGTCTTCGTTAAGTTAATCAAAACTTTTTCTATTTTGTTCGTTTATCTATAAAGTATCCCATAATATATTATGAAATTCCCTTGGAGCTTTCTTTATGTATTCATTAATTTCGTATTACTATGTGCAGTTACTAATTGCTAATGAACAATCTAAAGTTATCATTTAGTAAATTACTATACCAACCTTGTAAATATCTTATTAAAAGAAATTAAATACTTTCTGGTTTTTTTGCTGTTCAGGAGATAAATATCCTTCTGTTCAATTAAAAATATTAACTTCCTTTTCTGCACCTATCTATATCTCTGATCCATTGAAATCAATCAAAACCAAGCTTTCATCGTCATCCAGAACTATATTTTAAGGTTTAATATCATTATGAGATATAAATAAGGAAAACAAATATCGATAACCTATTATAAGATCCCTAATTTTACTCTTTAACTCTTCAATAGTGAATTATCTATTTTCTTAAGCTCTTATTCTAATTTCTTCATATAGAGTTCCTTTCTAATAATAGTGCATAATAATATCAACTCTATATAAGTTATTTTCACTATTATAAGGATCTTCATATTTATATTATATGATCTTATGTATTTTTTCTATTTGCTTTATTTGTTTGTTTTATATCTTTTTAGTTATATAGCACTCAATAGAATTTAAGTTTTCTTAATTGTTACTTAAAACTGACTTAAAAAGTACATCCTTATCGTTTGTTAGATTTTTTGCTAAAATTACTCTACTCTATCCGTATTTAGTGTCTTTCTTCTATTTTTCTTAGATAAATTTATAGTCTTAAGGAAGTTTTCACTCTTATAAAAACTTACGCATATTTTCCTATGAATTTTCTTGACATTTAGAGTCTTCAAGTTTCATTAGCCTTTTTTAATTGACAGCTGGCTATTTATTTATATACTCTTATTTACAATATTTATTATAGTTAAGTAAATAGCCGTTGTCTTATACAAGTTTTTATAGATCCTTCAGTTGATTTTCATCTTTTTTATTTTGATTTTTACATATCATTTCTATTTCATATTCTTCGTTTTCGAAAAAGATCTAATTTATTTCATGCTTTTCTTGTTCTTTGATTATTTAACCAAGTTTATTTTAGTCTATTATTTATAAGATTTACATATCACTTATTTTTTATTTACAGTTAAAGCAGAAAACTGAATCTATCTTACGTATATTCCCTTCTAAACTTTCAAGAATACCTAATTCAAAACATTGAAGACAAAGATTACAATTTTAACTGCATAACTCGGTATAAACATTTTAATGGCATTATGCGCATTCTTTAAAATCTTATGTCTTTTTTAATAAAAATTACTAAGGATTTTACTTATTGCAAGTTACTTCAAATTCAAAATGATACCTTGATTAATAGCGAATGCATTATTATAGGCCTTCATTATTAGAAGAGCTTTTCTATTTTAAACTTTAAGAATTATTGAAATTATTCTTATTTTCATACGATTTTTTCAAGCTTCCACCATTTAAACTAACCTCTTCAACCTAGCTTAAAAATTAACTTTCACTATCTGAATTATTTTTATTATTTTCTTTCGTAACTACTGTTTCTATGGGATAGGAATCCTTGTAATTTTCATTCGTTGTTAAACTTTTAGATTATTCCAGATTGATTCTCCCTTTATCTTGCAAGATATAAGACGATTATCTCTTTGAGAGTGCTAATTAGCTATTTTTTACTTGAAACTTAGATTTTGAGCAGCAAGACCCCATTATATAAAAAATGAGCTTGCTTCTTTAATACAGTTTCATTATATTTTAATAATATTTATATGAAGAGAAAAAAATATGTTATACAAAAGCATCTTATAAAACTATTTTTTCACTAATATATTTATATTAAACTTAATATTTTAATTCTTTTTTATACCTAAATTACCAAATAATCATGCTAATACTTTATTCTTTACCAGTTTAGGATATTTATTTTCTTAATTCTTAATTTTCCTCCTTCTTTCTTAAAGGAAAATAGCTTAGGCTTACTTTTAAGGCTTAATAGTAAACTTAATTTCTAGGATATATTGATATACTACTTTTATAATATATTTCTTATTATTAGCTTCTAACATAATATTAGTGCTATTTAATTCTTATTTAAGCTTTAACTTTAAATTAATAAATTTAATTATTGTTATTTCTATAATAAATCCTAGTAAATCTAATCTTATAATCTCCAGGTTTATCCAAAAAATCTTACTTTCTCTTTATGTCTATTCAGCTTTTTACTTTCTCATCTAAAGCAGATAATTAACTTTAATATTCCTAGCTTATATCTTTCAATAGTAATTTCTGTCTTCTAAACTACTAACTAAGTTATAACTATAATTTCCAAGATTTTTATATTAAGAAAATAAATTGGGGAAAATATAGAAAGTTTGAAGATAGATTGGATAGGATATCTGCTTTAACAGTTCTAACTTAGTTACTTTACTAGCAAAGCATATTCAAAATATTTTTTCTCTTCTTTTCAAAATCTTTTAGGTTTATGCTCCTTAACATTAATTAGCTTAGTACGAAGAACAGATATGAACTTAGAGTATTCCTAGAATAGGATATTTAATAGTTTCAACTCTAGGAGATAGTTTCAAAAAAAGTTAATAATATATTCCTCAACCGCTCAAGTTATATACCTATAAGTACCTGCTAATTTTTTAATTTATCTAAGTTTAAGAAATTTTGCTAATGCAAGATTTAAATGGTAGGTATTTTAAGGATAGTATTAATTCAAAATTTTTTTCTAAATTATCAAATAAAAAGCCAAAGAAAAGCAAATAAACTTGAATATATCTTTAATTAATGGTAAATACGTATTTGATATAGAGCACAAATGGCTTCTTACCTCCTTCTACTCTTTACCACCTTTTATCAAACTGTTTTTTTTCTTATGTTTCTAATAAACTTTATATGGATTTTTCAAAAATTACCTTTTTTTAAGTAAATTCCTGCAAAAATTTGGTATGAGGTCTATTTCTGCTTATAGTTTGAAGTAAATCTCTCACTTAAGTATATTTGTTCTTGGCTTGATCACTTTAAGCTTCATAGGGTTCTGTTAGATTCTGCATATGAATTAGCTTTTATTTCATTATATTTATTATAGAGTTTAAATATATTTCCTTTCGTAAAATCTCTATCTATCACTTTTACATCAATTTTACCAGTTTAATCCCATGTTCCGAATTTCAATTCTGAAGGTTATATCATCACAGCAAAATAGTTATTAAGTATTAAATTATTAATTTCAGATATTTTTTGATTTTCTATTTCAAGGGAAAAACTTATTTTCAAACCGATAGATGGACTATTTGAAAACTTAATATATATAGGATATACTCTAAGTTTGGTATTATACTTACCCTTTCTTAGAATTCAGCAAATGTATGAATATGTTCGTTTGGTTCGTTAACATAAATTAAAGTTTTAGTCATTTCAACAAATTTATCTTAATTAGCTTTTCATCTTTTTTATTCTAATATATTCCAAGTAATAAATTTAATAGTATTTCCATCTTCTTGAAAAGGAGCTTGTTTAAATGTAAGTATTCAATCAAACTTATAAAGAGTTTGCTAGGGGTTTCCTTCTTTATCAGGTACGAACTTAACTATTTCACTTAATGCAGTTACTTTTATTGAGTCAATTTGCAAAGGATGAATTATTATTTCTGCTTTAGAAACTCCTATAGATATGTAATAGTAAATTAACTATAAAATCTTATTTTTAATTATCAGATAACTAACCATCATTGTCTTCATCTAATCTTATGATTGCAAGTGAAGGGTTTTGAATGTTCTGTAATGTTAATTTGTACTTAAATATATGCTTTCATCTTTGACAGAAGGAAATGTGATTCTTAAGCAGAAGATATTAAAATATTACCCTATTTGCTTAATGTGTAATTTACTTAAAATTTGCTTGATTTTTAATTTTAATAAAAGTATTAATGATCGTTTGACATTCATATTGCTTATTAAAGTCTTGCTGTAAAATATAATGAACTAGAATCATTATTTGAACTTAAAATAGGGAGAAATTAAAACTATAAAGAAATTAAATTATAAATTTACTAATGCATGGCTTTAAGATTATTGTTGTAGGATTAGTTACTTTATTGAAAGCAGCGAATCAGAGCTCATAATTGGCCAACCCTCCTAGAATATTAGATATATCTGTATTTTCTGTTTTAATAATTAAAATTCTATGACAGGAGCAGATGTATCTTTTAATTTAAAAGTACAATAATAATATTTATTTACCTTACTTTTATAATATACTTAGTCTTCTTTTTCAGGTTCCATTACCAATATAAAGAAAGTAATTTCTTCAGTAGAATCAGGATTTATATTTCCAACTACTTATAGTTCTAAAATTGTTTAATCAGGTACTTCTGATACTACAATGATGAGCAATAAATTCTTTTAGCTATGCAATATTAGGTTGACTTATAGCCAGTGTTAGTTTAAAGTAAGCAAGGAATATATTAAATAGGTATTTAATCATCTTCATCTAAAATCCCTCCATACCATTCGGTTGCAAATCCAACGAAATAATCATAATATCTAGATGGAAATTAGATTATTATTTACCTCCTAAATATCTTTGCTGAGTTTTAATTTCTTCATTATATTTTAAAAGTATATTATGCATATTCTCCTCTATTGCTTGAGAATATTCTTAGTGATGCTAACCTGTTAAATTCAAAAAAAGTTGCGCTTTAAAGAGTTGCATAATTAATATCGAAGTGACTTTATTTATCTATTATTTTTCCCTGTAAATAAGTTTCTCCGATCTATTTTTATGCTTTTTTATTTTGCTATTTGGCAGATGCTTTTACTGTTTATATAAGTCAAACTAAATAGTTATTAATAGATTTTATCATTTAAGGAAGATTCATTATTAGGCTCATTTTAAGCTATATATTTGATAATACCTATACAATTGATACGGCAAAAGATACTTCTGATTCATAATAATTTTTATAATTACCAGCAGATGCTATTTAAACAGGATAGTCGCTAGCATCATCGCTTAATAATCCAAAGTGATCCCTAAAAATAACTGGATTCATCATCACAAGTAAACTCACCTACTACTTTTTTATTGACATCATATGCTGGAATTTTGAAATCTAAAACAAATTTACATTATTCGAACTTATTGCTTGAGTCTTTAGTCAGAATTCTTATATGTCATATAAGGAAATTCCAAGCTTATTTAAGTTAATTAACTCTAAATTTCAGAGAGAAGCAGTCTTTGATACACCTTTAATTATCTTCTTTTGCTTGAGTTATAGTAAGCGCATCTTTGAATAAGCAATTAATGCTCTTAACTTCAATCGAGTTAGGATCTTTCTACAATGCAAAAACTTTATATTAGTTCATATTAGGTGGATAAACAGAATAGTAAGGTACAGCAGAATTCGCATAATTAGTCTGAGAATCGTTTTCATGAGAAATTTCAGGTATAAATTAAGCTCATTCTTAATTCTCTTTTAGTATTAGCTCTATTAAAAATATTAATGGTAATAGCTCAGCTTGAGCGATAAGTTGATGTAGCTTTTCTATAGGTTGATGAAGGATTAAAATGACCTTTGTCAGTAACGAACCGATTTTATCCTAATGTGTACATATTAAGTTTAGTTTCAAGTAATATAACAGTTACATCTTATTTATTACTGTTTGTTTGAGGAACTTTCAGAGTTCCAATTTCAATCGCAGATACAAACTAAAATCCACTTGACGTTCCTGCTGCGCCTCCTTCGATAAATAATAAATTTAAACTTTCCCTTCCAAATAATGCTAATTCTGAAGCTGAAGTTACTGGATTTCATATAGATCCAAAGCTTTATTCATCGATCTTAGTTATCTTATCTTTTGCATAAGAAACAATTGATTTAAAGCACTTTTTTGAATCAATTTTAACTTATTTAATGAAAATTACCGTTGGTCCTGAGTCAGTGCTACTATAATCTGAAATTTTTACTGTATCTTAAGAACTTCAGAACACATCTACGTAACTAACAGTTGCTGCTAATCCTTTTTATACATAAATCTTTTTATTTGAACCTATCCTGCCCGATTAAGTCTGATCATCTAATTAAACTACAATTCAGTCACCTTCAATGACTAGATGCTCTAAGTAAAAGAGAAATCAAAAAATGTTAAAAAAATTCCTTAGTGAAGTCTTCCACAGTGCTAGCATTCCCTTGTGAGTTTTGTCTTCTATAGAACCGCGATCGGAATGCTACCTAAGAGACCTTAGTATCTGGCATCTTTCATCATTAATGCTACTTGATGCCTCTTTGATTTTGTCTTCTCTTCTCTTGGCTCCTACCATGATTTTTGATGGCTCTTCTCCCATGTGTGCTTTATAGTACAAGAGTTTAAATTAATTTCAGTTGAAGGATTGCTCCTCCCTATTTATTTATATATAATAAATATTATATCAAAGGTATGCTAGAAAAATGGAAAAAAGGATGCATAGCAAAGAAAATTAAATTAAAAAAATAGGAAAAGTCTATGGAGCAGGAAACGGATAATTTTTATGAGTGTATAAAAGCTTGATTAAGAAGAAAATAATTAGAAACAAAAATTAGCAAGATATGCAAGAAAAAATAAATTAAGCTTGCAACAAAGATCTAATAAAGTATTATTAGATAGAAGACAGAAGAACAAGAGATAATATAAAGTAAAATGATGAAGATATGCAACTAATAAGAGAAGAAATTCTATTACCTGAAGGCTTATTTGAAGAATCAAACATATATTGAAATATAAAAAGGTTGTGCACCAACGAGATGCTACGTGCTCTATAATCAAATTTATTTATTTATATAATTTGTCTTGCTTGCAGTTAAAAAGCATATCAAGATGTGATGATTTACAATGAAATCAAAGCTAAAAGAGATTGAAGTACTGAATCAAAAACTTGCTCTCAATGCAATGCAAATAAACATAAGTGAATTTGCTTTATAACTGAGTGCTGCAAGTAATGGTTTTGCTAGAATTGTATTTATCAAAGCATAAGTAGCCTGCTACTACAGAACAGATTTTCTGAACAAGACTTATCTTGCTTAAAATGTAGCAAATCATATGAAATAGATTTTCTAAGCAACTTTACTACAAAAGCCCAGCTAGAATAAGTTTAGCAGTAGAGAGGAATGAAATAAGTAAAAGATACTTGAAAACATAAGCACTTAAATAGAAATTAATAATTACTAATTTAAATAATAAGCTAAATTAATAAATAGCCTAGCTTCCTTATTTTAAGGAAGCAATTTAAATTAAAATACCATTCTAAATATACACTTAATTTAGCACTTAAAAGGAAGATCTAGATATATAATTAAAGCTAAGCTTTAAGATTATATTATAGAGTACAAAACTATTTAGCTAGTTAATTAAAATAAAGGATATTAGTCTTAAATGAGGAGAGTTAGTTGTAAATTGTATATCAATAGCAAGTAAGATAAAAACAGCTTTAACTATATAATATAAACAATTATTTTCCAAGCAAAGTAAAAATAAGTGCTTATTATCAATATTTAGGATGCATAGCCTTAAGCATACTCACATGCTTTAGTATCTGAAGTAATATAGCTATCTATTTAATTTGTTTAAGAAGATTTTAAAAGGATCATGCTTAATTTGCTATAGAGCATATAAACATAGTCATATAAAGATATAAAATAAAAAATGAACGATTTGAAGAAAAGTTAGAGAACTCAGTTTAAGGTAAATAACTTAAATTTAAATAAAGATTCTCTTCAATAAGTTCTATTTAAAAAATAATTTTTAAATGCCTAACTATTTATTATTTGAATCTTCCTAAAATGTTTATTTAGCCTAAATTAACTTTAATTTATAGATATCTGAAGAATGTTAATCTATACACTCTCAGAGAGTTAATCCATTAACTTTTTTCTTAATTTAAGGAAAGAAATAGAAGGAAGAGAAAAATAATGATTCAGACGAGTAAATTAATTATTGATGCAATTCTAAAAATATGCCTATTTATTTAAGTTTTGACTCCTACTTTTAAATTAGGCTAAGGTGGAAATAAATTAGTTAGAATGAAAAATAATAGAGAGATAAGAAAATTATAATCTTAAGTTTATCTTACTTTAACTATTATAACTGAGCAGTCAAATATGCAGCAGCTTAATTAAAGAATTAGCTAATTTAAAGTTAAATATATTTGATTGTGCAATGAAGAGAAATATAATTAATAATTAGCATACAATAAATATGAAGCTCAAATGAACTGAGGAAATTATAAATATTTGTCTTAAGAGTTAATTTACTTGTCTAGATAAGCTTTTATAAATTTGACTTTTATAGTAAATATCTAGTCATATGAATTAATGATTTATAGCTTTATATTTAATATTTACTTATAAAATATTAGCTGATTTTCATTAGTGATACTAAGGATATCTGTAAGAATAATAGAGCAAGATGCATGGATTGCTTTTAGATTGAAGAAAAGAGTCTTGGCTTTAATATTAATTAGTTATTAAATATTTAAACATTGATCTAGCTAAAATTTTTATTTTGAGTGTTTTAAGTTCAATCATTAATTTTGATGTGCATTATTGCCTCTCCATTCATTCATCTAGTTGAGTAGTTGCAAAGTAGTAACCTTGTTGAGTATCTTCATTTCATATGGTTTTTTGCATTAGCATGATAACTCCTACTCAGAAAACTTTTATTCATTCATTTTTTTATTAACGTTTTCATATAAGCACTACTAGCAATACCACTTGTTACAGCAATCTAAGTAATAGCCTAGCTTTTAGTGCTTATCTTATTAGCATTGATTACACTTCAAATTGATTTCATCTTTATATTATTTAGCATAAGCTATATTATATATCATAACATCTTGATATACATTCTTTTCACATCTTGAACATTCTAAAATTAAAACTTACTTCCATCTTAAATCCAATTTAAAAAGCATTCTTCACATTTTTCCATATTACATTCGCAGTTAGTTTGATGGAACGTGTCTGCATTTTAGTTAGAAGTGCAACTAGGGCAAACTATCTTTTTAGTTTATTCTTTCTACTTGTTGTATCTCCAATCATATTTAGATCCTTAAGGAGGGTCACAAAGTGATCCTTTTTTCTGGCATTCCTAGCAATCGTTTTTAAATTCTATACCTTATTTTGACGCACTATAATAATCACAGTCAACTCTATGATAAAAATTTGAGTGCTGCAAAGTTGGTTTTCTTAAAACTGAACAACAGAACTGCCATTCTACACCGCATTCATTGCATTCAACATGCTAGCAATTATCATCTTTTGTTACTCATACTTCACATGACGGACATTTTCTAACATCCATGCCTAACGCTTATGCTGCTTTAAGAACATCGTCCAAATCGCAATCGTTCTAATGAGTCACTTTAAAGCAAGAAGGGCAAAATTCATAATTGCATTGAGTACATTTAGCATACTTCTTATCTTTAACAAAAAGCTATTATCCACAACCATTTGGATTAGGACATTTTTTAACATTTTTATCGTTACTTTCTCTTCATTTTATTAGCTTTTCTAATTACTCTTAGTTCAAGTGATTCTTTATTATTTCAAAACCTTATTCATTTTTTTCTATCACCTCACTACACAATGGACAAACAAAGTCTTTCTTTCTGAATTTAGTTTGATCTATTTAAGCTGAAAACCATCCTTTAAGACATTGATGGCAAATTTAATGGCCACATAGCAAGCTTTAGCAGTTTTGCTCTAAATCTTATTCTTCATTATCCACACAACAAATGAACTTTGGCCTCTAAACTTAAGGCTACTAATTTTTCTAAGCTTGCAACATATCTTGAGACTAGCCTGTTATCCTCGTAATTTCGTCATTTTCTAATTTATTTTAGCAATATTTGCAAGCGAAATCATTAACAACGGCAAAATGTTCTAAACTACATTTCTTGCATATTTTTTATTAGCAGCACTTCAATTGGAATATTTATACTCCTTCAAAAGTGGCTTTGTTGCATGAATCACATTTTATCGAGTTTTAGAATACAGACTAAATATAGTTTTCGTCTAGCTGACAATAGCATCCAATTCCCAAACATTAACGATTATTGGACTTTATCCTGTTTTGTAGAAGGGTTTGTATACAAGTAGGATGAAATTTATGCTTGCACCTAGTTTATATCATAGGTTCGTCAATTTGACTATTCATATACTTACATAATGAAAACTAGCAGCATTTATACAACTTCAAGTATGCCCTTTTAGTTTCTTCATTGACTTATGTACCACACTTCTTGCATTTATCTGTATTATAAACTTACATGTCTAAGCTTCAATTACTTATTCTATGCAAGTCAAGCAAACGCTGTGACACTACATATGAGACTTTTCAGATATTTCCTTAATAATACCACAGTGATCACACTTAAACTATTCTTATTATGGAATTTCATTTATATAGTTCTTAAGTTTCTCTTTATATCTTGCCATTGTATCTTCCCATTTCTTAATACCTACTGTGTTTAATATCTGCTCTTCTGACACTAAGCATTTCCTATTTATTTCCATACACTAAGGACAAAAAACTGTTTATCCCACTATTTCATTATTAGTTTGCAGCATTATAGATTGAGTTAAGCAAGCTTTATGAAAGACATGATTGCAATCAAGTTTCATTTTCGATTGAATTCTTTTTTTACAAGTGCAGCAAGGAAAAGTGTCTAAATTACTGCCTAATCCGATGACTTATATTTGCCAGGGAAATAAGCTATGAAAATTTTATTCCTGCTATATCTATTAGAGCTAAATAAATTTGCTCTAGTTACTAATTAACCTTGATTATGAAGATTAAGACATTCTTAGACTTTCCACAAGCCTTCTATTTTCTTGGAATAATTCCTAGAAATTCTAATTAAACATCTGATCTTCCATATTTAATAAGCTCGAATTTTCTTGCGAAACATGTATGCTTAAGAATTGACTCTTATGATTTGCTATTTCAAAAACTGAACCGGACATAGAGTCATATAGCTTTTTAATTCTTTGAGATAGCAGTTCTATTATATTTCCTTAGTTACTTACTAGCTCAGGAAAATTTTCCATTTTTTTAGAATAAATAGGAAAGCCTATTTACTATGGCCATTAGTCTTCCGTATATCTTTTAGCTCTTTCGATTAAAGGTGGCAATTATATATTCTGTTAAAAGATACCTTGTGAGTTTAATCCATCTATACGAGTATGTTCTCTTGTATATAGTATGCAATATGAGCTTTGGCTGGTCTAATGAAGTAAGCAAATTAAAGGTAGAGCATATTAGCTTTCTTGGTATTAATATAATGTCACTTCATTACTTTGATCAGTCTCAATCACTATCTAGACATGAAATTCTTGGCAAAGTGCTTTTAGAATATAGGGTAGAACAGAGTAATCCAGAGTATCCATATTCATGACATTCAAAATATTCTGAACATTTCATCCCTAATTTTTCTCTAAATTATATCCTGCAATATATTTAAAGGCAAAGGAAAAAATTTCTTATTAGCTGTTTAGCATTAGAATTAATGTGTTTTCACACTCCATTTTGTTATTCTTACTCTGCAATAACTTTTATAGATAGAAAAGGAATTCTTAATAGGCATCTTACTTAGATCTCACCATTCGTGAAAACCCGCGCTGCTGATTACAAACTAAGTTCATAAAAAATTGAACCTCACTTTAAGGAGTAGTGTCTCTTATTAAATGCTGCAAATAAGCCAAGCCAAATGCATTAAAAAAGCTATTTTTGTACTGGAAAGGAGTATACATATCATAAACCCATTACTTAGAACTGAGTGTATTGAAGAGTTGATTCTACAGCAAATTGTCAAAGGTCATTCTCAGTCGTGAATTGGGTATAACTTATGACTAGTTGATGATGCTAGACATTCCTAGATTGTATTAATTGAAAGCCATTTATTATTGATGTTGGCTAAAGGCTTAAAACATGGAAATTATCTTGTAATTTTAAATTATGAAATAAATGCTTCAGTTAGAACAGTCTAAAGTAATAAAGATTCAATTTATGTTGAAATAGAATAATTAGCACTCCTCTATGCTTATCTTATCATAAATAATTTCATCAACTTAGCTATTTTTAAACTTATGCTAGCATACTTAGCTTTCTGTCTTATGACTAATCTATAATAAAGCTATTTTATAGGATAATTTTTAAGATAAGGGATAGTAATTTGATTTATAAAGAATGTGTCTTCTATTAATTTAGTTGTTAGGAACTTTAGTAAATACCTTACAACTAAGCTTCTGATAGGTTAGAGAGAACCTCACTTTATATCTAAATTACTATAAAAGACAATCAGTGAAGAACTTCTTTAGATAACTAAATCAGAATTTTGTTTATTAGTATCATTTTTAAATTTGGAGCTGAAATCATTAGATACTCACTATTCTCTTCTATACATTCTTCTAACTGTCATAATCGAATGCTACTAAGCTAAAGACAATTCATTGTTCATTAGCAACTTCAAATTTATATTAGATATAAGCAGCAAATACACTCTAGAATATAGCTGCTGATTCCTTTTAAATAAATGATAAAAGCTTAATAAATACTTAGCTATGCAAATATAATCTCAGCAGTTTGGAAAATCATTAGTAAATAATCTTAATTTAAACAGCTTTGGTAAGAACATTTTATATAATTACTTTTAGTAACTTAAGTTATGCTTAATTAAGGAAATATTACACAAATTTAAGAATTTAATTATAATTTTAGATATTCAATTGGAATATTTTATCACTCAATTGTTAAGAGAACGATAATTTAAATCTAGCTTGCATTTTTACTTTTTATCTATTCTTTTTCTAAGCTATTAATAGGCTAGTTCTAGTTCTTTATAAAAGTAGCTTTCATTATCTGATAAACTCTACATTTTTTCATAACTCAATCTTTTTCTAACGTTTCTATCATAATTTTTAAAATATTCTTGTATTTTACTTTTTAGTAGGAAATACTAGAAAAAGAAATCACTTTAATAAACAAGTTAATTAAATGAATTTACTGATATGAATCAGTTACTTCATTTTAATTATGTTCATTAAGTTTCAGCATCCTTCTTTTCATCTACTCTTCCTCGTTTCTTTTTGTAGTTTCTTATTATTCTTCTTTAGGCTCCAATTATTTATTTTTATTTTGTCCTACAATTTCATTTCTTTTTAGAGATTCCTATGAAAAATTTTTATTTGAAGGTCTGCATTTGTTTATTTTTTAGAAGTAAAATTCTAATTTATGTAGAGTTTATCATAAATAATTATCCTTTCCAAGTTTTTCAAGGAAATTTACCAGAAAGATTTCTAAGTGAGTCCTAATAGTAGATACATTCAAAGATATACTTAAATGAATCTTTTCTTCCGCATTGACAGAGTATTCTTTCCACAGGATAATGACGTTTTTTTAAATAATATTGAAAATTATAAGATTAAGTGCATAACTTAGAGTTTTAAATTATTTCTTCCTGTATTTCTTGTTAAGTTTAGTATAATTTATAGCAGGAAAATTCTGAAGTCCTTCAAGTTTCTCTCTGAATATTATGCAGTGGGGATGTTTCTATAGCGTTAAGTTTCTTCTTAATAAAATTTGCTTCTTATAATATCTTTGATAAGTTTCTCAATAGAAAGCTAGTTAGAAAACATAATTTGATCTTCATTATTAATTCTATTAAACTAAAACATCTATTAATTGCTAAAAAGTACTAAGATTTTTAGTTTCTATTACATACAAAGAGTCTTTTATATCAGATTCTTGAAAAGTCCTAGCTTCTTTCCGTATTTTAAAGTAGAATCGGAAAAAGCTTTATGATTTATATGTTATAATGGTATTCAGTTAAGGTCTATGTATCAAGCCTTATTAAAGGCAGTGATAAGTGACTATAAAGCCTTCCACGCCACTATACGTTAATTTTTGTTTATTTTCTTCTTCATAATCTTTATACCTCTCATTACAGTCCAAGAAACATGCTCTCCACTATTTTCAGCCTTAACATGCGACATTTTAAGTGTCAGAGAGAAAAATTCTTGTATCTACTGAGAGTATAGGTGCCTTTCTTTAGCAATTCCAAATGATTTAAAGTCCTTTATTTACAGTAGGTGATAAAATAGCGATTTTCTTGTACTATAACTCCAGGTAAGTCACTTGGTTCTTCTACTTGATACGCTAAGCTTGCATAAATGAAAAATGCTTATAATATTTCCTTAGTAGCATTCTAATTATTTTCTTTAATCTTTATTAATTTAAGAAATATTGCATATCCCTTTAGATGGTAAATATATCTAAGATTGCTTAAATAAAGTAATTTAGTATAGATTACATTCTTATTTGTCACTTTTTTCAAGCTGTAGCATAATAAAAATTAAGTTTTAGCTATTTTTAGAGATTTTCTAAATACCATACTGATAATATAAGAAAAGTCTATTTTCTGTCTTGTTAGTATCTTAATATAAAGAAAACTTAACATGAAACTTAGATTTAAAAAGTAATAAAGAGAATTAGTTATGTAAATCTAAACTAAGTACGTCTATTTTATTAAGTTTTTATATAAATTAGCCTATTTATATTCCTTCCTTTATCATTTTATTATATATGATCAACTATCTAATTATTACTCCATCTTGCACTATTATTTTTGCTTTTTTCCTCATTTATACTTTAAATAAAGTTTTAGACCTTTATAACTAAAGTTTTGGAAGGCAATTCTATATTTGGCTTTTTTATAGGAAAGAGCATGGTTTGAATTTTTATTAAGAAGTGGATTTAGCTCTGCTTAATAGATATAATTAGTTACTCTCTTAAACTAAGTTAAATTAGTCTGAATCTAGTGGAACCAAAAAGTTAAAATATATGATGAAAAATCTCAAAAGAATTAGATAAAAATCTTAATGCTGTAGTGAAATTAATAGCTTTTATGTAAAAAATAAGATAGCAAGGTATGAATAACTGCTCGAAGATAAAAAGAATATAATTAAAAAAAATCATTTTAGTACATATTTATCATTCTTTCATATCCAAATTTTTCCTTCTCCACTTTTCTAGTCGCCAACAAAGTATCCTATATAAAGAGTTTGATCTTTAGAAGTTATTTCAAGACCATAACCTTACTTAAGTCCTTTATCGAAATTTCCTTAGTAATAAGTATTTTATGAAAGTAATTTTCCATTTCCATGTGATAAGCCAGTGTTTTTATCAATTTAGCCTAAAAAATTTCAGAGCAAATTTATTGTTCTTCTCTAAATATTCAGTGTTTAGATATATAGATGTTAACAAAAATAAAGCTGCCTATTATATTTCCTAGCATTGTTAATGTTTAACTACTCACTTTTTTTAAGTTAGGAATTATTTCTTACTAATTTAATTCTCAAACTTCCTAATACTAATATTGTATGTTCTAATAGGCTTCACTGTTATTACCTATAAACATATCATATTCAATTGTTTTTTATTTTGCCTTTTTAATTTGTTTGCTAGAACTTTAATATCTTATTGCATCCATATTTAATTGCAGTAGTCTTCGTGAAGTTAATCAAAACTTTTTCTATTTTGTTCGTTTATCTATAAAGTATCCCATAATATATTATGAAATTCCCTTGGAGCTTTCTTTATGTATTCATTAATTTTCGTATTACTATGTGCAGTTACTAATTGCTAACGAACAATCTAAAGTTATCATTTAGTAAATTACTATACCAACCTTGTAAATATCTTATTAAAATAAATTAAATACGTTCTGGTTTTTTTGCTGTTCAGGAGATAAATATCCTTCTGTTCAATTAAAAATATTAACTTCCTTTTCTGCACCTATCTATATTTCTGATCCATTGAAATCAATCAAAACCAAGCTTTCATCGTCATCCAGAACTATATTTTAAGGTTTAATATCATTATGAGATATAAATAAGGAAAACCAAATATCGATAACCTATTATAAAATCCCTAATTTTACTCTTTAACCCTTCAATAGTGAATTATCTATTTTCTTAAGCTCTTATTCTAATTTCTTCATATAGAGTTCCTTTCTAATAATAGTGCATAATAATATCAACTCTATATAAGTTATTCTTACTATTATAAGGATCTTCATATTTATATTATATGATCTTAATATTTTTCTATTTGCTTTATTTGTTTGTTTTATATCTTTTTAGTTATATAGCATTCAATAGAATTTAAGTTTTCTTAATTGTTACTTAAAACTGACTTTATAAGTACATCCTTATCTTTTGTTTGATTTTTTGCTAAAATTACTCTACATTATCAGTAATAAGTGTCTTTCTTCTATTTTTCTTCAATATATTTATAGTTTTAAGGAAGTCTTCACTCTTATAAAAACTTACGCATATCTTCCTTCGAGATTTCTTGACATTTAGAGTCTTCAAATTTCATTAGCTTGCGAGTATTAACAACTGATTATCTATTTATATACTCTTATTTACAATATTTTTCTCATCTTAGTAAATTCTTTTAGTTATTTAGAAGTTAAACTAAATCTAATAGTTAGCGCTCATCTTTCTATTCTAGTTTTTGATTTTTAAAATTAAATCTCATAGTCGTCATCTTCGAAGAATGATTAATCTATTTAATACTTTTCTTGCTCTTAAAGTATAACATTAATTGTCTTTTCACCTAATATGTTTAAAATATCTTAATAGTTTATCTTTTATTTGCAATTATAGCAAGTTTTTGATATATATTTTAAAATTCCCTTATAAACTTTCCAAGATATATGTTTCAAAACATTATAGGCAAAGTCTACATTTTTAGCTGCACAAATAGTTATAAACGTTTTAAAGGTATTTTTCGCATTTATCAAAATCTTATGCCTTATAAAAATCTTGTTATGATGATTTTACTTATGTGCAGTTTCTTCAAATCAAATTATATTTAATTTTTATCTATTTAATCATGTTGATTTTATTAAATCTAATTAAGTTTTAGATTTATTTGCTTACTATATTTTAAAGGATATTTTAGTCGCTTTGATTCCTCTTATTTTCTCGAATTTAAATTGAAGAATTCCTATCATTTTGCTAAAAGAAGGTTTTCAAGATTCTTTATTTTAGTTTTCATCTTTCTTGATGCTAATAGATTAGCTTTCACTAACCTGATTTTCTGGCTAACCTTCTTTCGTAATTAAATGTTCTTTATTATTTTAATTATTTCAGATGCTTTTAATCCTTTATTAGCTTTAATTCCAATTATGATTGTAGTCATAAATTCTTTCGTCATAAAAGAGCTCTTCAGATTTTTAGAAATTATTTTCTTTTTTAGTGCCGTTTGAGCAGAAACACCCCCATTTTATGATGATTTAGTTTAAGGTCTTTAATACTTAAATATCATGCTTTAAAATAAAATATATGGCTAGAAATGTAAAATATGCTAAAAAACTTGTTATTTCTTTTAAAAAACCAGCTTTTTTATTTAAATTTTTTCAATACAGTTCAAGATTCAAAACTCAGGATTTTTATTAATACCTAAATTATCATAATTATTAAACCTTATTGCTTTAGCAGAATATTTATTTTAGATCATTTATTTACTTAACTTTCAGTTACTTAATTTACATATTTCTTTTAATGAAAATAGCTACTATTTAACTCTTAAAGGTTTATATTATAAATTAATCTTCTAGATTTAAAGCAAAATCCTATTTATATCTATCTTCTAGTTTCTAACATAATTTTGTTTTTTCTTAATCTATTGATTTCGGTTTCTTTGATAGGTACTATTTCTATTATAACTTTAATAAATCTAGTTTTATTTTTCCATTTTATAAGACAAATCCTAGTTACTCTTTATGCATACGCTACTTTTAACTTTTCCATTTTAAGCAGTTTACATCTTTAGTATTCTTAGATTATATCTTTTAGTATTAACTTCTTCTTCAAATGATCGAAATACGTTTTAATTATAATTTTTGGATTTTTTTAAGGTAATAAAGTCAAAAGCAAAAACATAAAAAGGTTTGAAGAAGCAGTGGCTAAGATATCTGCTTGGACAATTTTTACTAAGATATGCTTATAAAGCTAAATTTTATCTATTTGCTCCTTCTTTTCAAAAATCTCTTAGATTTATGTTGCTAAAAATTAAGTAACTTAGCAGCAAGATCAGAAGAAATCTAAATATAGCCTTCTAAGTTATTACTTCTACAAAACTTACAAAAGTTATACTAGCACTAGCTTTAAAGGAGATATTAAAGGATATTAGATAATTAAAAAAATGAACTAAGCTAGCATTATAGTCATGCAAAGATAGGCAAATATCTTGAATATGAATTTGAATTAACGACAAATAAATATTTGGCTTAAAGAAGAATAATTTAATTTCTTTACTTTTAAGATACTTTTTGCAATAGCAAAAGCTTTTAAGATTATTAAGCAAAATGAATTATTAATTTTATCCTTCCTAATTTTCTTTGTAAAGAGATATTAAAACTATAAAGAATGTCCATCATAGTCTAAATATACCTAAGTTATTGTTTAGATTTTATTACCATAGTAAATATACAAATATCAACTTTCAAACCACCTTCACTGAATTTAGCTTTTAGATTCTTATATTAAGAAATATTTATTAATTAGCTATTCCTTGAAAGTCTTAAAATCTCCTTTAAAATTAAAGATATGAAGCTTCAACATCACCATCTATTATTCCGTAGTGGCGAAATATAAATAGACTTATAGATTAGTAAGAAAGAACTTAATTTAAGATAAATAAAGAATGCAAATCATATTCTAAGCATGTTTTACCTTCTATTTAATTTGCATTTACCTAAAATAGAAAATTTCAATCTTTCCAGTTAATAAAGTTCAACCTTTATTATTTTAGTTACTAATGAGTTTTAATATAAATGAACTACTATAAATTTAGGTTAATTAATTAAAAGGTTCTGATTATAACAAATAAAAGAGAATTATACTTTTCAGATTGTATCTAAATTATTAAATTTAAGTACTTAATTTCCTTTCTTTTTGATTTAGAAAGGTATATTTGTCATTAATACTAAATATCTTAACTTTTATAAAATTTACCATTATAAGTGAATTAAAGCTTCCTTAATCTTTTAGATAGATATATATAATAAATATAAAATTCAATTAATAGCTTTCTTAATTCTCTTTATCAATCACTATTTAATAGATAGGTCTATTGTATTAATTTATTAGGAAATATCTAAACTTCTTAAAGATAAAAGCAATTGCTTGAGTAATTTTTGCTTATTTTGCTTATTAAACTTGCTTTATGGCTATAAGATCTAACCTTTTACTTATAGCTTATTGAAAACTAGCTGAGTTGTGAGTGAAGAGGTAGATTATGGCATTTAGTTTCCTTTATGGAGTTATTATTGTACTGCTGGCAATTTAGTATTACTGCTCTCTCTAGATTTTCTGATGTTTTTTAAGCTTATAACTTAGAAAGGTTTTATATAATCCAATGGTACTCAATAAAAGTTTATATTATAAGAGAATCTTAGAATATAAGAAGGGTTCGTTATATCCTCATGTCTAATAGCGAAATAGCAGTGAAATAATTCAACGAATGGTATGGCTGTATAGAATTTATTTAAACAGTCATTATGTAGACTGGGTATAGTAAGAGGAGGAATAGAAATATGGAAAGAGGTAATTAATTTTAAGATTTTTAAAGGTTTTTAGAAGTTCATCAAGACACCAAAGCATTAGCTGTCGAACTTACATATTTCCAATTAGCAGGTAACTTTTTGGTTCTCTTGTAGTATCTTGCTAGTCTGTGGATTCTTGATTCAATCATAATTAATCTATATTTGCTGTCTTTGTCCTTGCGATTTCTCTCTAAGTGTTTTCTCACGTTGACTGCTTTCTTAATCAAATGATAGAGATCTTCGGGAATCTCAGGAGCTAAGCCTTACGCCTTCAAAACACGTAAAATTTTGTTGCTTGTAATAGAAGAAACTTGTGGTACTCCCATTGTATCTCTTAACGTAACACCAATCTAGCTTGGGTAAAGTCCCTTTTTAGCGAGCTTTACAATTTAATCTGTCACTTAAGTTGGAGTCACAGTTAACCATGTAGGAGGCCTACGACGGTAAGGCAGAGCTGACTTGCTTATACCTTTTCCTGGTGTGTGCATACGACCCATATTTAAAATATTAAATTAAATCTAAGTATTTAAATATAAAAACTCTAAACTATTAACTCTATTATCAACACTGCCATCTCTATCTCTTTAATCTTTACTTTCCTCCTTCTTTCTACTGTCTTAAGGAAATCTTTGCTGCTTTTATAATTATACTACTTGCTTAAGTTAGTGATATACAAATGTCTTGACACTCTAAAATAGAGAAGCATCAATTGAGGATAATTAATTTTACGCTTAATTTAAGCATTAAACAGTTCTTTATTTACCCATTTCCTAGTTAATAACTAGCATCTTTCTACCTCAGATGAAAATAGCTGCTCTAGTTTGCAAATCTTAGAAGAGGGTTAAGCTATTAAGAACTAAAAGATCCATAAGAACTATTTTAATAGCAAGCTTGTAAGTAAAGAGTATAAGATATGATAGCTTACAATAAAGCTACTGAAAGATAAGCTTTTTAGATAAAATGCTAAGCAATAAATTCAATTGATTGTTATAGACTTCTTGTCAATTCTTAAAAGCTATTCTCTTGTAAAGGAAAACACCTTAATTTAAGCACAAAAAGCTTAGAATTAATTAATTACTAATTAAAGTTGAACTAGTTAATAAAGCTATATCTTAAAGGGATTATGGGCTCTAGCAATGAGTAAGATACCCTAGCAGTATAAAAGCACTAATAGATTATAATGCTTATTAGCTTTCGGGTATAAAAGATAGAGTGCCTACTTAAGTCTAAAAGTATTAAAACACATTTATTAATAATAGAGGCTAATAAATAGAAATGTATGCTAATGGCTAGAAGATTAAATAATCGTTAGATGAAATCAGAGTAAGCTTTAATAATAGCTCACTAATAAAGATCTTTATGTAAATACCTAAAATGAGAAATTCAACTAATTTATTAGTAAAAATAAGGTTGTTAATCAAAAGAACTATTTGTAATACTCTTCTCAGGTTTAAAATAGAGATTATCTTTTACTCAAGAGTGCTAAGTTAGTTTACTATTATGATGATTATTAATTATAAACTTGAAATATTTAAACTTTAATTAAAAACCAAAGGCTAAGTGTTAAAGAGGTTTAAAAGGTTTATAGTTTAAGATTTAAATGCTTACACTGAACAAAAAAGAATCTAGGGAGAAAGCAAATGACTTAGTTTTAGAAACTAAGAGTAAATCCTAACTAGGATAGACATATGTTTACTTTTCAATATAAAGCTGATTCTATACGCTTAGAAAAACTATCCGCTTATTATATGATATTTCTATCATATAAGCTAGTATTATATAGCAATATGATATCCTTTCATGTAAAGCAAACACCACAGTCTATAAATTTCAAAAAACTAAAGCTGCTAGCTTACAATATCCATATTTAAAACCAGCTGAGATCAACATACATATTTCTCTTTTAAAATTCTCAGTTGAAGTTTAAGTTTAAACCTAACTAAAATAATAGTAGAAATAGTTTAAATTTTCAAAGCAAGTAAGTTGATTTTATAAAAAGGAATGAGAGAAAATAAAAAAGAGATATTGATAATAGGAGTTATTACTGCTACTTTATTAGGTATTTATTACTACATTGTCAAAAAAAGAGAGAAGCAGCAATGCAAGGAAATTGTTGAACTCTTCCCTAGCGAAGATAATGAGGATGAAGAGAACGCGGAGAATTTTTGAGAGAAGGATTAGTCATAAATCTGTGAATAAAGCGAAAAATATTAAGAGACTAATAAGTATCAGGATAAAGCTCTAGATTATATATAAAGGCAAGAGTAGTTCTAAGAAGTACCAGTAGTTCCGAAGGTTAATGTAAAAAAAATTTATACAGGGATAGATGTTTCAGAATAGATCCCATAAGCTTATTAGGACCATTTTATAAAAATGTTTACTCTAGCTAAAAATGAGCTAGAGAAAAAGGATTGAATCCTTGAAGAAAGAAAGAAGTTTTACACATTTTGGGAAAAAGATATTCTAGACTGAAAGGCTTTTAGATTCATTAGCTATGTACCTAATAAATTACCATAACATGTATTAGACTATCTAATAGATGCTTAAAAATAGAAGGAGTGAAGAACTGTAATGATCCATTAAGAAGTAATAGAGTAAATCAATGGAAATGTGAGAGTGCTCTATGAGGTAATGGATTCAAAAACAGTGATAAATAAGAGAGATTTTACTATCATTAACATACTATTTGAGTAACCTAATGGTAATATAATATACTTCGACACTAGCATCTAAAATATCAAAAAAAAATCAGAAAAAGGATTTATACGAGGATAAGTATACTGAAGGTTGTATAAACTTGAAGAGGTAGAGAAAGGAACAAAGATAACTTTCTCAGGGTGTATTCATCCGAGAGGTAGTGCTATAAGGTTTTTATCAGGGAAGGCAGCTAATTTTAACAAAGAATTGGGAATTTAGCTGATTTAGTGCATAAATCAGTGAGATAGAAAAATATATCATAAACAGAGCTTAAATGCCTTTTAATTTAATTCCTTTAGTTTATACTTCTACATCTCTTAAAGTACATTTTGTAAGTTTTATCTAACAACTAATTATTAATAACCATTATGATTTTTCGCAAATATAACTACTTATTCTATTTTGACTTTGTAATTATTCAATGAAACTAGAAAAAATTAATCATCTTTTTACGTATGTCCTAATATATTTTTTGCTATTCTTGTAAAAATAAAAACAAACCTTTATAAGTCTGAGCTGATGATATGAAAGCTTGTATAAAGTCTTTAAAAGATAGCTATCTATTCTATTAGATAGCTTTAAATATTGCTTTCAATTTTCAATTTACACTCCTATTATTAAGGAGAAGCAAGAGGAAATAATTCCTACGAACTTCCTATACCTCAGTTCAAATATAATTAGTAAATTATAGCTAGAATAAATTTGAACATCCCTTTGCTATAGATAAACTAATATAAAATGAGCTTAGTAAGTAATAATCTATCTTACAATATCCTTTAATACTCTTTAGCTTAATAAAACAAAGTATTAGCTTTAAGGTATTATAATCACTCTTAATTAGTGAGAATCTAGCTGAAATATATATTTCGCTATATGCAACTATTAATTTCTAAATATTGCCTTTTAAATCATAGTATATAATTATAAGACAATAGATAATACTACTTGCTAGCTAGCATCACCTTTTAGATTGGCTATTTCGATTCTTTTATTGACTAATAGATCTGAAAGGAAGAATAATGAGGATTAAGTAGAGGAATGAGATTATTAGAGTATTGGCTTTTAGGAGAAAATGAGGTATTAAAAGATATATAAATGTTAGGTCTAAGATTTGATTAAGTAATCTAATATGCTTCAAATAAGTTATTGTATACCTTTATCATTTACTAAGTTAGACTTAATATTAAGGAATTTGCAGCATAGATATATCTGCATAAATTATATAACTAAGTAAGGTTTAAATGAATATCTAGAAATATAAGTCTCTTTATGGGTCAAAGCTTCTAATATAATTTTTTAAATATAAAGATCTAGATGTGAGAAGAGATTTGCATAAAGGAAATGAAATTAAGAAAAGATAAAGAAACTTAAAAAGCAAATAAACCGAAAAGGAGCTTCAATATCAAATTTAGAAATGAAAATACTTCTTAATGTCATAAGTGTTAAAAGGGGCTTTCTGAAAGGGCTGCAAGATATTTTACTTTATTGATGAATTCATTATTATCAGAGCTTTCCCTTCTTAGACTCACTACTTTTGCTTCTTGTTGCTTTACTTTAGGGTTTAAATAAATTGCACTCGCAATCTCCCAAGCATATGCTTAGGAAATATTGTAATGTTGAATCAGTCTATTAATTTCAGCGTTATTATCATTTTAGACTTCATAAAAGGTTTCAAAAATAGGACCAAATCATAATTTTTCAAAGGCAAATCTTCAAGTGCATCTTTATTCCCCTGGAGTTTAAGCAGCCTTTATAGTTATGGAAAAATCAAATAGCTACATAGGATTTATAATATTGAAATTACTTCCAATATTTGGATTTTCTATGCTTACGAAAAAAAAGTTTTACAATGGATAGCTTGAGAGATTTTAAAAAGAGAACTACATTTAAAAGGCTTATCCTGGTAAGATGGTCTAAGGCTTTTAGCATCCTAGCATACGAATCTAAGGATTTTTTATCTGTATTGATCGATTAAATGTATCACTTATCTATTTTCCGTCTCTCTCGGCATAAAAGTCTAATTCAACGTTAATAATTTCTTAAGTAAAGTTTTATTAATTTATTGTAAAAGGAGGTAGAAATTATGCTATGCTGATGGTTTATTAAGATGGAATTAGCTTATTCACAGCTATATTTATTAAAGGATTCTGCTTTGTCTTAATAACAATTTCATTAGGCTACATATCTTGATAGCTTAAGTTTTGAATATCTATTTTAATATTACTTTTCATTTCTGGATATAAGTCTTTCTTCTCCTTTATAACAGTCCAAATTTTGGCCTAAGGTTCTGATTAGTTTATTTTTTCTTCAATAACTTGCAAAATACTCTAAGATATTAATTCTATCTAGAACTAATTATTCCTATTTTAGAACTATTAAACTTGATTCACTTAAAGATTCTCTATTCTTTGTAGTGTAGAGTTCAGGCTAACGAACTCCTACTTTAATTAAGAGAATTATTTCTAAAAAGCTTCTTCTAGTTGAATCACGAAATTTGGTTTGCCTTGATTTTTGTTCTAAGTTTATTGATTTGCTTAAGGAGGCTACTTTGCAGTAAAGACATTTTACTTCTAAAAATCTTGCTATTAGGTATTAAAAAATATATTTTGGTTATAATTTACTTACTAAGCAAATTAGAAGTTTCCTTAATTACTTAGTTTAGAGAAAGACTATAAGTTGCTAGGCACCTGATTTTCCAAGATAATAACAGTGCAATTAATCTTTTGGTCATAGTCAAGATACAGGTGTAAATTGCTTTTTATATCCTAATATTGCGAATCTGAGACTACAATAACTTTAGAATTATCATTCTTAGTAACTATTAGGTTTAATGCATCTTCATTTTAGGAAATATTTAACTTAGCCCTAATCATACTCATAAGCTCTTTTAAATTAGGTGCTAATTGAAGAGTTTGTTATTGATTTAAGTATGTTAGATTAATTTAGGCTGGTTGCTTAGTAGGACTTTACAATGTAAAAGTAGAAACATCATAGGAAACGTTAATATCCAACTGGTCCTGATTATCCTCATAGGCCTTCTTAAGCGTATTATCATTCATAATTTCTAGTTTCACCTTATTTTCTGAAAATTAAAAAAAGTAATAGTACTCCCATGTTACTCCCTTTTTCCTCGTTTCTGTGTCAGTCATAATCTCTAACTCATTATAAGTCTTAGGAGGTTTCTAAAGTGTAATTTTTGTGTTGCTTGCATAAGTCAAGATTAAATTGACAGTTCCTTGGTAAAGAAGAGAAAGTTCCATATTTCGATTATAAAGTTTATAAAATAATTCTTTATTTCTTAATATTCTACCACTTTGCTTGAAGCTTTATAATGAAATACCTTTACTTCTTATCGATTATCTTATAAATATATCTGTCATATGGACTTTCTTTCCATTGAACCTGTATATGATAATTTATTTATGCTCTATAGAGCTTTAGTTTAAAACTTAACTTTTCTCTAGATTTTTTAGGTTTTATGAGAAGTTTTGCTTAAAGAAAATTTGACTTGCTAACTATAGCTAAGGCGTTTATGTATTCAGTTTAAGGTGCTACTTATGAAATATTTTTATACACTGCTTGTAGTTGAATGAGTATAACCAATAATAAGCTTCTTAATTATTAATACATTGCTAAGAATCTTTAATGGGATATCTGGATACTGATAAAGCTTTCCTTAAAATCCTTCAATATATATGCTTTAACTAACCCTTAAATGATCTAATGGTTTTAAGCTATTAAGGTTTATTATTTATGTGCTTATATGATTAGAAAGTAAGCTATGGAAGATATGAAGAAGCTATTTGGATTTAGTTAAAAGCTACATTTAGATGTAATTACAAAATTGGAGGTTAATTTTACTTAGCACTCTAGCATCTGAAGCTCTTTCTCTGGTATTAAAGGGTTGCTTATTAGCTGTAGCATTACTCAGTTAATTTATGATTATAAAATGCTTTTAACAGTAAAGCATTCTTAGTTAGATATTAGCAAAAAAGAAAAAAGAGCATGCTAGATGTAATCTAAGCGCTTTATCCTTTATTAGGTTTAAAGTATAAGCTTAGCTTATTAGTGATACTGTTAATTTAAGTAAATCAAATAAAAAAGCAAACTAGAAATGATGGCAAACTGTAGAGAGTATAAAATCTAAGGTTAATCCTAGATGAGTAAAAGCTATAAGTATACTTAAGAAGATTGTACAATAAAGTTTAAAATATGTATAAAGTTGATATTCATGTCATTAAAATTAATCAGGTAGATATACCGATTTTAATATTCCTTTGAGATTCTATCATAATTCAAGGAAAAATTTACCTAAAATAAATTAATTAAAGTATTGTAATTAAAGCCAAAAGAAAGTAGCTTAAAAGGGATAGATTGCTTAGTATTTATGAAGATATAATTAAAGCAGAAGCTAGATTACTATGCTATGAATATATATTAATAATCAGCTCTATTTATCTGCCATTGATATATCCTTATTTTATATCAATAAGAGCATTAAGATATTTTCTATTGCTAGGAAATTTAAAAAGCTAAGCTTATCTTAATAAAAAACTATATAATATTGAAGGAAGGATTTAAGATTAGATAATATTGGTGAAGGTACAATTGTGGAATGTCAAGATAAGATACTTTTATAGCAGTTGGTTTTGTAATAAGTTAAGTTATAAAATTTATTTAAAGACTGAGAATGAAAAATATACATAAATCTTTTATTCATAATGGTTTATAACTCAATTAATTTAAAGCATTTTTCTAATTTAAATTCAACAAGCTTATTATACCAATACACTCGTATCTGATTTGTTTTCTTTATTTATCTTTCTTAAAAAATATCTTAAAGCTTGAATTTACTAGACCACTAATGATCATTAATATTTTCTAGTTACTACTTCTAATAATTTTAGTTATTATTATTATGTTTAAGCACTAAGGTCTTTACTAAAATTCTTATGATTAGGATTAACTTTAAATCATAAGCTAGTACTGTTCATTTTACTTTCGCTGTATTCAGATGTTCCATTATGCTTATCTAATTAAGGAGACTAACAATAGATGTACGTGCTAGCTCTTTTTTTAATTTCCTAGGTGTATTTAAATCCTTTTCTTTCCTCTCAAGTAAAATGCTTTTAATACTAACCTATATCATCCCTTTTACAGGTACCTTAATATAAATTTCTTCCTCGTATATTAATATCCCTTTCTCAAGCCTTACCTTCTTTCACCAGTTTATATAAGATAATACTAGAGATAAACTAATAAAAAGCTAAAGGTAAGATAAGAGAATGTAATGATATTATATTGAATTAAAGGGAGATAAATTAGCCTTTTGACTAGTAGAATTTCATAATTTAATGAAAACTAAAAATTTAAAGATTCAAACTACTGAAAGCTATTCTAATTAAGACGTTAAGTATACCACTGAAGTTATTAGTACATAGTAATCTCCTGCTAATTAGCACTACTTGCCTATAAAGCAGACTCATTAAAAGAAATTATCTAGAAGTATTAATTCTTTTATCATAATAGCTAACAAATGGAGCTCTTTAACTGATAAATTTGGATCTATAAATGAAAAAGACCTGAAGACACTAGACTCTAATTTTGTAGTTCAAAAGCTGATAATTTATTTAAAGAAGTGTGAATCTTTACTATTTTTTATAGGCATCAGCATTATATTTTTTAATATCCTAGATGCAGAAATATCTTGAAGTAACAAAGGGGATTATTATGATAATAGTACTGTCTTTATCACAGCTAATGTTTTTAGAACTTTCGCTTTTATATTCGTTATTGCTTAGCTATTGATATCAATTATATACCACTACAAATACGCTAAATATAAAAAACTCACTCATAAAATTTCTAGCATTTTTGCTTATTTACAGCCTGAATATATAATCCCAGCTTTGCTTGAAATTTCTATCGCTGGTATTTTTGTACCTCCTTTCGTTGATAAAGGAGTGAAAGATTACGATGAATCTGTTGCTATTGTACTTCCTTTGTAGATTCTGATTTTTACTAAGCTTTATTTTAGCATTCAATTCATTAAAAATTTGTCTCCTTTAAACTCCCCTAATGGTAAATTTATTGGAGCAATGACTAAAGTAAAATATAATGCGATTTTTCTAGCTAAAACATGAGTTTAGCTTAATCCAATAAAAACCCTTGGAACAGCTTTTCTGATCATAGTGGTACTGCATAGTTATCTTATGTTTTTATCAGAGCGAAACGCTTAATTTGAAAGTGACGAAATTCAATAGAGGAAACATGATGACTTCTTTAATAGTTGCTGACTAGTTTTAATCACAGTTATGACAGTTGGATATGGAGACATGTATCCTATCTCTAAATTTGGAAGAGTTCTAGCTATTACCTCCGGTTTTGGAGGTATAATATTCAATGCTGCTATAGTTTCTATGACCAACGCCTGAATAAAACTTAATCCCGAAGAGCAATAAATAATAGCTACCATTTACAAATAAAACACCATTAAAGAGATAAGAAACATGGCAGCTCTATGTATCCAAAAAATGTGAAGGATGAATAAAACGAAATCGAAAATCAGACGACATATGATGCGAGTTAAATACTACAAAACAATAGAAAAGTGAAGGAACCTATAGTTAGCAAGAGGATACGTCAAGAACTCTTTAAGTAACTATTTAATGGAGTATAACTAAAAAATTACCATTGAGTAAATACTGGAAAAAATAGATAATGTTAGCTTCAAACTTGAGGACTATTTTGAAGATTATTCAGATAATAATACCACTAGAGAGGTTCAATGTAATGAAGATCAGTTGCATTTATAAGAGTTTAATGCTCTTTAGAGTAAGGAAAAGAAGTAAATCATGAGACATTAGCGGGAACTTAAAGAGCTAGAATATTGGCTTGATAAACTAGAAATAGAAAAAGAAAAAGTATTTCATAAAATTAAAGAAAAATTGGTAGATTTTGAATTTAAGAATAAACTTGTCCAATAATATATTATATTCCTATATCTTATTCATCTTTAAACTCAGCAAAACTTTCAATTCTTTAATTCAAATATTTCCTAGCTATGCTTAGCATTTAAACAGATCATATAAGGAACAAGCAATTTATTAAGTTGTTTCCATTTCGTTATTAAGTTCTATCAAATTTTATTTTAAACCTTCTTTTAATTTTTAAGATCGCCTGTTTCTTTATGAGTTCTATTAGTAATATAGACTTTTTAAGAAGGAAAAAAATAATTTAAGTCCTAGAGTTTCTAATATAATATCCAATTAATTTCATAATTTTGGAGATACTATTATATGAAGTGAGATTGTTTTCTCTATAGTTTTTTCCATTTGCTTGATATTAATTTTCGCAAGTTATTAAATAAGTCAAATATACATAATCGATCCATAAGAGCTAAATACTTAAAGTTATTTTTCTTTTATAGTTCCTTTTTTATGGCTATACCTAATTTCTTATTAATTATAAAACTGAGCAATATAAAATTATTTTTACTTCATTACCTTACACTAAACTTTAACATTACAACTTAGAGTTAACCAGTCTAATACCTTAGTTATTATAAACCTAGAATTTAATTGATTTATTGAAATAATCAGAAAGCAAAACATAGCTAAGTATAGCTTTAAACTTATAAGCTCCATTCTTCATTTTAGCCTCCTTTAACCTAATTATTACAACTCCAAATCTGGCAGACTTTTTTTGATTTTTTCCTTGATTTATTTATAAAGTTTTAAAAGGAAAAAGCTTGCAGATAAGGAACTTAAATGATTTATTTAATTTGTCTTTATTTCTATTATTATCCATCCATTATCAATCTGTATATGGGATCTTTCTACTAAGGTATAAATAAAAAGAGTTAAATTATTAGTAATTTAGACTTTCATGATTACAGGTCACTTTTGATTAAATTAATTAAGTGGCATTTCATATGCATATCATAGTAAAAAGTATGAGTTTTAAGGGAAATTAAATGAAAGATGGATTGAGCGTTAAGAATATACAAATAAGCTTAACTTCAACAGCTTTTATTAATGATATGCTTGACTTGCTTTACCTTGTATTTTAGAAGACTTTGAAATGAGTATGAGAATAGAAAAGGACTAATATTAGCATAATTTAAGCTTTGAATTTTGTATTAAAATTAAGTCATTTGCGAGGCTTTAATCTTTCTAAGCACTTTGAAAAAACACTCCTTAATTCCTCTTTCGCTCCAGGCACGTAGCTTGCTAAAAACCATAGCACACATATAAATTATACGCAGCTGAAAGCTAAAACAAGCACATAACTTGTATTTATAAATGAGTAGTATATAGTGAGTACTAGGCTTATTAAGTAAAGAATTGCAAAAGGAATGTTCTCTTTTCTCTTGTATACTTCAGTTAAGTATAGAGTAGGTGAGTCATAAGTAAACGCTATTGCAATGTGAGCTGAAATATTACCTAGAGAAAAAAGAATAGCGAAGTTATAAGGAGATAGCAAAATGATAGGTAGGTAGAGCATAGCTCCAAAAAAGCTCAAAAACGAAATTAAAACGAACACAAAAAAGTATCTCAATCTCTAATCTGATGACATATTTTCCTTATCTTCAGTTTTCTGATATTCTTCCTTCTAATAAGCTGATTTATTTTTATCAAGCAAAAAATCACCCTCTGAATAATGTAAAGGAGGCCCGTAGTTCGATTTTAAATCCTTCTGATTATTAGGTGAAATCCATGACTAAATTCGGTTGATTAAGCTCATATTCTAATAGAGAAACTTTAACCCTTCTACCCCTTTTTCTACATCACCTTAGCTTTGCATTTTTATTTTAGTTTTTAAAATAAAATTTGATTATAACTTAAGATAAACCTATATGAAAATTTACGTAAATAAGCTCCAAAATAAAGCTACCATGAGTAATTTCAGATATTAATTAGATTTAGTGTTGGAATACTAAATAGCTATAGCATCATTAAATTGATGGATAGTATTAAGAAATACAATCTTTATCTATAAGTATTTGGAACTACCTTCCTCTCATCTTATAATTCTATCTACCTTAAACAATGCTTCTTTGCATCTGCTATATAATCATATCAATAACTAATATAAAATGTCTTATTTTAGTTTGTCTGAATGCAGTTACTCTTATAATAGATTAAAAGATACCTGGAGTGTTTCTATTGATGAAAGCAATTTCTTTAATATAATAAAAAAACTATCTACCTCTGCCTTTAATGCTTAACTAGGTATGCTAATATAGCTAAGGATACTATGCATTTACAGTATTTTATATGGTAATTCCTTATAAGAAAGTTCCTTTTAATTTAGCTCTATTCCCCTTCATCCCTCCCACTCCTAATATTAGAAAAACTATTAAATTTAATTTCGATATTTAAATTAGATACCACAGTAATTTATTTCAACTTAAAGCAAAGAAATAAGGATTATTTCAAACTAAAGATGGTTAATATGGTAGATTAAAGTTACCATATGATGATATTTCTTAAGAACGCAAATCAATAATAACAGAAAACGAATAAAGCAATAAAAGGAAAATCTAATAAAGATTAAGCAAGCAATCACTATTTACTACCTATATTCCTGGCTTAGTATTTCCTACTAAAAAGTAAAATACAAGAATATTTTAAAAATTATGATAGAAGCGTTAGAAAAAGATTGAGTTATGAAAAAATGTAGAGTTTATCAGATAATGAAAGCTACTTTTATAAAGAACTAGAACTAGCCTATTAATAGCTTAGAAAAAGAATAGATAAAAAGTAAAAATGCAAGCTAGATTTAAATTATCGTTCTCTTAACAATTGAGTGATAAAATATTCCAATTGAATATCTAAAATTATAATTAAATTCTTAAATTTGTGTAATATTTCCTTAATTAAGCATAACTTAAGTTACTAAAAGTAATTATATAAAATGTTCTTACCAAAGCTGTTTAAATTAAGATTATTTACTAATGATTTTTCAAACTGCTGAGATTATATTTGCATAGCTAAGTATTTATTAAGCTTTTATCATTTATTTAAAAGGTTCAGCAGCTATATTCTAGAGTGTATTTGCTGCTTATATCTAATATAAATTTGAAGTTGCTAATGAACAATGAATTGTCTTTAGCTTAGTAGCATTCGATTATGACAGTTAGAAGAATGTATAGAAGAGAATAGTGAGTATCTAATGATTTCAGCTCCAAATTTAAAAATGATACTAATAAACAAAATTCTGATTTAGTTATCTAAAGAAGTTCTTCACTGATTGTCTTTTATAGTAATTTAGATATAAAGTGAGGTTCTCTCTAACCTATCAGAAGCTTAGTTGTAAGGTATTTACTAAAGTTCCTAACAACTAAATTAATAGAAGACACATTCTTTATAAATCAAATTACTATCCCTTATCTTAAAAATTATCCTATAAAATAGCTTTATTATAGATTAGTCATAAGACAGAAAGCTAAGTATGCTAGCATAAGTTTAAAAATAGCTAAGTTGATGAAATTATTTATGATAAGATAAGCATAGAGGAGTGCTAATTATTCTATTTCAACATAAATTGAATCTTTATTACTTTAGACTGTTCTAACTGAAGCATTTATTTCATAATTTAAAATTACAAGATAATTTCCATGTTTTAAGCCTTTAGCCAACATCAATAATAAATGGCTTTCAATTAATACAATCTAGGAATGTCTAGCATCATCAACTAGTCATAAGTTATACCCAATTCACGACTGAGAATGACCTTTGATAATTTGCTGTAGAATCAACTCTTCAATACACTCAGTTCTAAGTAATGGGTTTATGATATGTATACTCCTTTCCAGTACAAAAATAGCTTTTTTAATGCATTTGGCTTGGCTTATTTGCAGCATTTAATAAGAGACACTACTCCTTAAAGTGAGGTTCAATTTTTTATGAACTTAGTTTGTAATCAGCAGCGCGGGTTTTCACGAATGGTGAGATCTAAGTAAGATGCCTATTAAGAATTCCTTTTCTATCTATAAAAGTTATTGCAGAGTAAGAATAACAAAATGGAGTGTGAAAACACATTAATTCTAATGCTAAACAGCTAATAAGAAATTTTTTCCTTTGCCTTTAAATATATTGCAGGATATAATTTAGAGAAAAATTAGGGATGAAATGTTCAGAATATTTTGAATGTCATGAATATGGATACTCTGGATTACTCTGTTCTACCCTATATTCTAAAAGCACTTTGCCAAGAATTTCATGTCTAGATAGTGATTGAGACTGATCAAAGTAATGAAGTGACATTATATTAATACCAAGAAAGCTAATATGCTCTACCTTTAATTTGCTTACTTCATTAGACCAGCCAAAGCTCATATTGCATACTATATACAAGAGAACATACTCGTATAGATGGATTAAACTCACAAGGTATCTTTTAACAGAATATATAATTGCCACCTTTAATCGAAAGAGCTAAAAGATATACGGAAGACTAATGGCCATAGTAAATAGGCTTTCCTATTTATTCTAAAAAAATGGAAAATTTTCCTGAGCTAGTAAGTAACTAAGGAAATATAATAGAACTGCTATCTCAAAGAATTAAAAAGCTATATGACTCTATGTCCGGTTCAGTTTTTGAAATAGCAAATCATAAGAGTCAATTCTTAAGCATACATGTTTCGCAAGAAAATTCGAGCTTATTAAATATGGAAGATCAGATGTTTAATTAGAATTTCTAGGAATTATTCCAAGAAAATAGAAGGCTTGTGGAAAGTCTAAGAATGTCTTAATCTTCATAATCAAGGTTAATTAGTAACTAGAGCAAATTTATTTAGCTCTAATAGATATAGCAGGAATAAAATTTTCATAGCTTATTTCCCTGGCAAATATAAGTCATCGGATTAGGCAGTAATTTAGACACTTTTCCTTGCTGCACTTGTAAAAAAAGAATTCAATCGAAAATGAAACTTGATTGCAATCATGTCTTTCATAAAGCTTGCTTAACTCAATCTATAATGCTGCAAACTAATAATGAAATAGTGGGATAAACAGTTTTTTGTCCTTAGTGTATGGAAATAAATAGGAAATGCTTAGTGTCAGAAGAGCAGATATTAAACACAGTAGGTATTAAGAAATGGGAAGATACAATGGCAAGATATAAAGAGAAACTTAAGAACTATATAAATGAAATTCCATAATAAGAATAGTTTAAGTGTGATCACTGTGGTATTATTAAGGAAATATCTGAAAAGTCTCATATGTAGTGTCACAGCGTTTGCTTGACTTGCATAGAATAAGTAATTGAAGCTTAGACATGTAAGTTTATAATACAGATAAATGCAAGAAGTGTGGTACATAAGTCAATGAAGAAACTAAAAGGGCATACTTGAAGTTGTATAAATGCTGCTAGTTTTCATTATGTAAGTATATGAATAGTCAAATTGACGAACCTATGATATAAACTAGGTGCAAGCATAAATTTCATCCTACTTGTATACAAACCCTTCTACAAAACAGGATAAAGTCCAATAATCGTTAATGTTTGGGAATTGGATGCTATTGTCAGCTAGACGAAAACTATATTTAGTCTGTATTCTAAAACTCGATAAAATGTGATTCATGCAACAAAGCCACTTTTGAAGGAGTATAAATATTCCAATTGAAGTGCTGCTAATAAAAAATATGCAAGAAATGTAGTTTAGAACATTTTGCCGTTGTTAATGATTTCGCTTGCAAATATTGCTAAAATAAATTAGAAAATGACGAAATTACGAGGATAACAGGCTAGTCTCAAGATATGTTGCAAGCTTAGAAAAATTAGTAGCCTTAAGTTTAGAGGCCAAAGTTCATTTGTTGTGTGGATAATGAAGAATAAGATTTAGAGCAAAACTGCTAAAGCTTGCTATGTGGCCATTAAATTTGCCATCAATGTCTTAAAGGATGGTTTTCAGCTTAAATAGATCAAACTAAATTCAGAAAGAAAGACTTTGTTTGTCCATTGTGTAGTGAGGTGATAGAAAAAAATGAATAAGGTTTTGAAATAATAAAGAATCACTTGAACTAAGAGTAATTAGAAAAGCTAATAAAATGAAGAGAAAGTAACGATAAAAATGTTAAAAAATGTCCTAATCCAAATGGTTGTGGATAATAGCTTTTTGTTAAAGATAAGAAGTATGCTAAATGTACTCAATGCAATTATGAATTTTGCCCTTCTTGCTTTAAAGTGACTCATTAGAACGATTGCGATTTGGACGATGTTCTTAAAGCAGCATAAGCGTTAGGCATGGATGTTAGAAAATGTCCATCATGTGAAGTATGAGTAACAAAAGATGATAATTGCTAGCATGTTGAATGCAATGAATGCGGTGTAGAATGGCAGTTCTGTTGTTCAGTTTTAAGAAAACCAACTTTGCAGCACTCAAATTTTTATCATAGAGTTGACTGTGATTATTATAGTGCGTCAAAATAAGGTATAGAATTTAAAAACGATTGCTAGGAATGCCAGAAAAAAGGATCACTTTGTGACCCTCCTTAAGGATCTAAATATGATTGGAGATACAACAAGTAGAAAGAATAAACTAAAAAGATAGTTTGCCCTAGTTGCACTTCTAACTAAAATGCAGACACGTTCCATCAAACTAACTGCGAATGTAATATGGAAAAATGTGAAGAATGCTTTTTAAATTGGATTTAAGATGGAAGTAAGTTTTAATTTTAGAATGTTCAAGATGTGAAAAGAATGTATATCAAGATGTTATGATATATAATATAGCTTATGCTAAATAATATAAAGATGAAATCAATTTGAAGTGTAATCAATGCTAATAAGATAAGCACTAAAAGCTAGGCTATTACTTAGATTGCTGTAACAAGTGGTATTGCTAGTAGTGCTTATATGAAAACGTTAATAAAAAAATGAATGAATAAAAGTTTTCTGAGTAGGAGTTATCATGCTAATGCAAAAAACCATATGAAATGAAGATACTCAACAAGGTTACTACTTTGCAACTACTCAACTAGATGAATGAATGGAGAGGCAATAATGCACATCAAAATTAATGATTGAACTTAAAACACTCAAAATAAAAATTTTAGCTAGATCAATGTTTAAATATTTAATAACTAATTAATATTAAAGCCAAGACTCTTTTCTTCAATCTAAAAGCAATCCATGCATCTTGCTCTATTATTCTTACAGATATCCTTAGTATCACTAATGAAAATCAGCTAATATTTTATAAGTAAATATTAAATATAAAGCTATAAATCATTAATTCATATGACTAGATATTTACTATAAAAGTCAAATTTATAAAAGCTTATCTAGACAAGTAAATTAACTCTTAAGACAAATATTTATAATTTCCTCAGTTCATTTGAGCTTCATATTTATTGTATGCTAATTATTAATTATATTTCTCTTCATTGCACAATCAAATATATTTAACTTTAAATTAGCTAATTCTTTAATTAAGCTGCTGCATATTTGACTGCTCAGTTATAATAGTTAAAGTAAGATAAACTTAAGATTATAATTTTCTTATCTCTCTATTATTTTTCATTCTAACTAATTTATTTCCACCTTAGCCTAATTTAAAAGTAGGAGTCAAAACTTAAATAAATAGGCATATTTTTAGAATTGCATCAATAATTAATTTACTCGTCTGAATCATTATTTTTCTCTTCCTTCTATTTCTTTCCTTAAATTAAGAAAAAAGTTAATGGATTAACTCTCTGAGAGTGTATAGATTAACATTCTTCAGATATCTATAAATTAAAGTTAATTTAGGCTAAATAAACATTTTAGGAAGATTCAAATAATAAATAGTTAGGCATTTAATAATTATTTTTTAAATAGAACTTATTGAAGAGAATCTTTATTTAAATTTAAGTTATTTACCTTAAACTGAGTTCTCTAACTTTTCTTCAAATCGTTCATTTTTTATTTTATATTTTTATATGACTATGTTTATATGCTCTATAGCAAATTAAGCATGATCCTTTTAAAATCTTCTTAAACAAATTAAATAGATAGCTATATTACTTCAGATACTAAAGCATGTGAGTATGCTTAAGGCTATGCATCCTAAATATTGATAATAAGCACTTATTTTTACTTTGCTTGGAAAATAATTGTTTATATTATATAGTTAAAGCTGTTTTTATCTTACTTGCTATTGATATACAATTTACAACTAACTCTCCTCATTTAAGACTAATATCCTTTATTTTAATTAACTAGCTAAATAGTTTTGTACTCTATAATATAATCTTAAAGCTTAGCTTTAATTATATATCTAGATCTTCCTTTTAAGTGCTAAATTAAGTGTATATTTAGAATGGTATTTTAATTTAATTTGCTTCCTTAAAATAAGGGAGCTAGGCTATTTATTAATTTAGCTTATTATTTAAATTAGTAATTATTAATTTCTATTTAAGTGCTTATGTTTTCAAGTATCTTTTACTTATTTCATTCCTCTCTACTGCTAAACTTATTCTAGCTGGGCTTTTGTAGTAAAGTTGCTTAGAAAATCTATTTCATATGATTTGCTGCATTTTAAGCAAGATAAGTCTTGTTCAGAAAATCTGTTCTGTTGTAGCAGGCTACTTATGCTTTGATAAATACAATCCTAGCAAAACCATTACTTGCAGCACTCAGTTATAAAGCAAATTCACTTATGTTTATTTTTATTGCATTGAGAGCAAATTTTTAATTCAGTACTTCAATCTCTTTTAGCTTTGACTTCATTGTAAATCATCACATCTTGATATGCTTTTTTACTACAAGCAAGACAAACTATATAATAACTTACATCCATCCACTATAAAATTGTAAAAGCAATCACTACATTTCATAGTGCTGCATTCACAATGAGTCTTATAAACTTAATCTTTTCTCTTTTGTTTTTTGCAGCTTTTACAGAACGTCTTTTCAACTTCTTGTTATTTTAACTATCTAAACTTTGTTTTAGATTCTTATGGTCTATCACAAAGAGATCCTTTTTTTACGCATGATGGACAATTTTAGTCGAATTTATTTTCTTAGTTGATTTGAGTATAAAACTCACAATCTTCTCTATGGTAAGAGTTTGAATGATATGCAACAGGTTAAGCCAATACAGAGCAGCAGAACAATCATTCCTCTTAGCACTAAAAGCATTTGACTTAATCACAGTCTTCATTTTTAGTTATTCAAATGCTACACTGTGGACATTTTCTTATATCCATACTTTAGTTCCTAATTTACAGTACAACTTATTCTTCAAAAATGCAATTATCTTCATGTTTTTCTTTGAAGCACACACAACAAAATTCAAAGTTACATTAAGGACATCTTGCTATTTTTTGACTTCCACTTATCATCTTACATCTACATTTAATATTTGGGCAGGTAATAAGTGCTTCTAATTCCTCGGCTTGAAATTCTATTTAATCTTACTACGGAAATTGATTTTGAAGATCTTAAATTTCTTACACTAACTAGGCCTCATATTGCTTTTAGCAAGAATTGCAGACAGTTTTATTAAGCTAGACTATTTAATTAATAAGACAGTCATTACAAATACTCGTTTAGCAGCATCTAAGTTACCTTATATTAGATTAATTTTATTTATGGCATAATTAGCAACTTGAAAAGATTTAAAGGAACTTTTAAATATCGTTCTAATCTATATTTATTTAGCACCCAATAGCTAAGCATTAATAATTATTAGCTTTTATTTTATCTTCAAGAGTCTTTCTGATGCATGCTGCATGGAATTTATGATCACAATTCTTAAGTGATAGCTTTTGCTCTTACATTTTTCTATCTTTTTACAAGCAATTTGAAAAGCTGCAAGCTTCATATAGTTTTATATAAACTGCTTTAGCTTCTATACTTAGTGGTTGATTACATTTCTTACAAATATCTGAACTGAAAACTTACAATTTTCTTTATCAACAACTGTTTGCATACAGCTGAAGCATATTTTGTGACAATTTATTTATGATTATTAACTTTTTTTCTTAGACTAAGAGCATTCATCACAAACGAAGTTTTCTTCTCCCTTAACTCTATTTATATTTTCAGTGCTTTATTATCTAAATTTTTATTAAGCCTTTTCAAATTTTTTCTCACCTACACTACTAACTATTTGCTACTCCTATATTTAAGTCTTTTAATTACTCTAAAAACATTTTGGGCAATAAATTGGAAATCCGTAGATTTATCCGTTATTCTATTACTTAATATAATGCTTTAAGCATTAATTATGGAAAACATGCTTGCAATCTAGAAAAAGTTTCTATTAATATATTCTGTCACATAAGTTACATATCTTAGTATCTAGTTCATTTTACCTTGCTAATATCGTAAACTCAAAAGGTATTTGAGAATTATACTAGCTTCCATTTTAAATATCTTCCAGTTGTTATAGTTTATTCTGCTCAACTTTTCTTGAAGTCATCCAGTTTAAACTATCATAATTTTGGACTAATACCTTGTTTCTACATGTTAGTTCTTAAAATTAATTCTTAAAATCATTTTCTTCTATCTGAAATAATTGATCTTATGACTTATCCTTAACTTTAATAGTTAAGTATTAGCATTATAGATTCTTAACTTAATTAGCAAAATCACTCGAAGATTAGTATAGCTTCTTTATTCTCTTTGCAAGTAGCTCTATTACTTAATTCTGATTTATTATTAATTCGTCCTTTTTATTTTCTTTTTCCGTGTATATAGGAAATCCAACTATCTAAGGCCAATATTCCTAAGAATAGGTTAATATTTAATGCATTTATGGAGGTAATGAAGGTTGCTATTGTAATTTCCCTTTAGAGGTTAATCCATCTATTTTTGTATGTTCTCTAGTATATAAAACACAGAAATAGTTCTAATTTTAATAATCAAGAATGCAAATAAGAGGAACTGGGTTTTCACTGTTCTTAAACTGGTAAAGTTTCACTTCGTTATTTTAATCACTTTCAATGACAATTTATATCTGGAGGCTAAAATTAAGAGCTTCAACAAAGAATTAAAGAACTTATCTGTCTACTTGAGTCTTCTATAGTTCTTATATAATCTATTAAGGATTTCAATTTTTTTTAGTCTCCAAATAATATACAATTATATATTTAAGCGCTACCAGGATTTGGTTAAATTAGTTATTCAACATGTTTTAGATTAATTTTTCATTCTACTCAGTTTTTCCTCTTAAGGATGCTAACAATTTAATGCTTTGTTGGAATTCTTGATATGATTATGGTGCATTTGATAGCATATTCTAGAATCCTATCTTCTTATTTTAAATTTAATCTATAAACCTTGCTATTTCTGACTAGGGGGTTGATTATCTTACTAGATGCTAGAGGAATGCTACTCCAACTGTATTTAAGAAAGAGTCTTGTGATTAGCAAGGAAAATACATATCATAGACTCAAGCTTTTTCTTCAAGATTGAACAAAACTGAACTCTTTAATAGTACTGCGAAGCTGATTCTATTTGATTTCCACTAATCTTATTAATTTCATTATGTTTGAGTGATGCTAAAAGAAGAATCCACTTGTGGCTACATATATCATGTGTTGTTCATTTGCATTTTAAATAAAAGTGGTTTAGAAGTAAATAAACAAAATAAATAGGTGTTTATCATAATTAGCTAGCTATCATCATAATTTTTCTATTTACTATAATTTAAATCATATTGCTCTAGCTACATTTATATCGTTACATCTTAGTTAACTATTTCAAAAATGCTGCTACTAAACCTTTCAGCCTAAACTTTTTCTATCTAGAGTCTATCTTAAAATGATTGCTTTGCTTTTTTAAATTAACTTCTTATTTCTCGTTATTAAAAAAGCAACTTAGTCAGTAGTAAATAAGAGAAAGATTTGTTAAACTAAAGTGACGATGAAATAAGGTAAGATTATTAGTAATGAATTAATAACTTTATTGTAGTAATTAAGTTGTATAAAGAGTTTATAGAGCCACTAGTTAACTTCGAGATAATTACAATGTAAATATTTAGTTCGTATATTTATCCTGCTACTTATCAATTCTTTTAGGACGCTTATATTTATTTAATACCTAAAATTTAGCTAATTTAAAGCACTTAAATAACTTAAAATGAACATGCAATAATTAGAAAAATAAGCCTAAGGCTCATTATTTATTATGCTTTTAGGATTTTATTAGCATACTTAGATTTATTGACAGTTCTATGGTATTCACTATACTTTTGGTTTTACCTTAGCAAAAAGGAAAGAAGCAAATATTTATATCCATATACTTTGTATTAGGTAACGATTATGCTTATTTGTGCTTTTAAAACTAGGTTGATTATATTATAAGCAGAGCTATCTTAATTAGCTTAAGATAGTAATTTGATATTTGATATTAGTTTATTTGACTGTTTCGTAATTAATCTCTAGCAATGCTTAGTTAAATCTATGGATCTAATTACATTTAGAATCTCCTTTATTTCTATCTTTAAATCCATACTATAGAAACTAATATCAGTTACAGTCTTTTCTCTTAATTAGCTACTTTATTCCTAAAGTTAGAACTTGCTATTAAGGAAAAGAGCAATGTAATTAAATAATCACATCAACTTCCTTAGCAGAAGATAAAGAAGCTTAAAAGGATATTTATCCAACTAAGTAATGAGTCTTATAGATAAAATATATAAGGAACTTACTTTGAATTAGCTAAGTTAAATGTAAAACTTAGATTTATCTAATTTAATTAGCAGACTTCATCTCTACTAGAGGCATTTAAAAAACAGATAGTCATTTATTACCTTTGGATAACTTAAGTTGCTTAAAATATTAAAAGCTTTTGATATGGCTTTGCTTAATATCTACTCTGATATATAAAAAGTAGAAATTATATAAAATGACCAGATTTAATTAAAGAAGAACTATAAAGAATTAAGTGTTTGCTCTTCAGGAATCTAAATAAACATAAATAAACTTAAAACTTCTAGTGATTAGTGAACTATCATAATTATCTAGCTTATACTTAGGATAGATATCACTGATTATTATTAAATAGATATATGAATTTAATTAATAGCAGCTATTATTTTATTGCTATCTACTCTACATATCTATCCTATATTCATTTTATAATCTGTACATCATATAAACCAACTTTTATTATTTAGCAAGATAGAAGATGTTTATTAATTTAAGTGACAGAATAATAGGTAATTATAAGAGTGTTAGACTAATAGACCGCTTGTTTCTTGTTAGGCTCAGTTAAGAAATTACCAATAATTATTTTAAAAGTAACGAAGCAATGAAGGAGGTAGCATTGCATTTATAGAAGCAAAGATCTAGATGCTAGACTTCAATTACTTTCTATATAACCACGCTAGTAACATTGGAGTAGTAATTTGAGCCTAATATACTACAATTACTAAATTCATAGACTGCCTGTTTTATTAAAATTCAGCTGATTGTAATGGAGGTTCTTTATACTTTAATGACTCAGATATCACTCAAATGAAAAGTATAAGTTCTAAAAAGGACGAAGCAAATATTGGATGTTTTGGTTATATTGAAGAGGGAAATATTTAGTAAATAATAAAATGTAGATTTGAAGAAATAGTAGCATATGATAGTGGAGGGACTTTTTACATAGTAGATTCTGATATTACTTAAATTAGGAATAATTTCACCAAAAAAACGAAAGCACTTTAAGGTAATGGAGCATTCATTTACTTAGAAAATTCAAATGTGCAGATAATTGATAATAGCACATTCGTTGAGCTATTCACTTATGATACAGGGGCAGTCTTTTATATCCAAAATACGAACATTTATCAGATAAGTAATATCACTTCGTCAAAATGTGAAGCAAACTATGGAGCATTTGCCTTCTTTAATGGTTCAAATCTATGATCTATAGAAAGTAGTTAATTTGATAATAATTATGCTTATAGAGCTGGAGTTTTGCTTGCATATAATACAATAATTACCCTTATAACTAACATCAACTCTACCAAAAATGAAGCAAAATACGGAGGATTTTCTTATTGCTTTAAATCTAAAATTTCGTTAATATCAAACACAAGATTTGTAGAAAAATCTGACTTTTACAGTGGAGGGGCTTTATACATAAAAGAGACAGATTTGTAGTAAATAAAGAATGTTTCTTCATTGAAAGGATATTCTAAGAACGGAGGATTTATTTACTTCTATAAATCTAAGATTATATAAACAGTCAATTCTTCCTTTATTCAAAACATTTCATAATAAAGTGGTGGAGTCTTTTGTTTTTACTCGTCAGATTTAAATAAAATGACCTAAGTACTTTCTTTACAAAACGAAGCTCATATAGGCGGAATATCCTATTTAGAAAGCTCAAGCTTATCATAGATATAAAATAGTTAATTTGTAGAAAACATAGCCAATTATAGTGGAGGCGCTTTTTAATTGTGGAAGTAAAAAATATCTGAAATTTCTAATATTTTGCATAAAGCAACTAGGCAACTAACCATTGTGGAGAGTTTTCATTTTTAGAGAACTCAAAAATAGTAACTATAGAAAAGTGTCAATTTACAATGAACTCTGCTAACTACAGTGGAGGTGGTATCTATTTAATAAACTCTAACATTTCTCAAATAAATAACATTCTATCTACACTAAACAGAGCTAAAAAGGATGGTGGCTTTTCCTATTTATACAACTCCAATATAAGTTTAGTATAAAATAGCGTATTTTAAGAAAATGAAGCCTCTGAGATTGGAGATGTTTTAGCTTTTTACTAGGACAGAAGGCAAAATACAATATAGATGATTAATAATTCCTTTAACTTAAATAGAGCTAAATAAAGAAGCTTAGCTTATTTATTTAAATAGACTATCATTATTTACTTTTTTAAGGCTTTTCATAACACCGCTTTTGAAAACGGAGGGATATTTTTGATCAATCTCAAGCATAAATTTAAAATATCGAAGCTAAGAATAATTTGGGTAATAAAGGTGCCTTTATTTACAGCCTTGAATCTAAAGTTAATATTGAAAGAATCTTAAGTGAAAGCAATAATGCCATAGATTCAGGAGGAACTATATACTAAGAGCATGGAAATATGATTATCAAATAAATGGTTGCTTCAAAAAACTAGGCTTAGCGAGGGGACTGCATTTACTTTACATTGACTTCATTAACTTGCATCCTTGAGAGCATCTTTAAAAACAGCATTTCTAAAAATGGAGGAACATTAGAAGTTGTAAATGGTGGTATTTTAGAAATGGATAGATGCATATTCTCTGATAACATAGCAGTTTCTGTTGTTTATGTGCAGTAGGTAAGCATAATGGTGATTAATAGTAACTAGTATAAATAAAACTAAGCGAGTTATGGAATAATTGAAACCAAAAATGTTAACCTTTATATATATCAAAGCATGATAGAAGATAATTCTATTATCAGTGGAATGTTAATTGAAGTCACTAACAGAAACTTTTCCATAATTGGAAGTTCGATAGTGAAAAATAAAGCAGAAAATGGCTTTATGATATAATTGAAATATGCTACAGGTTAAATTCTAAGTTCTTAATTCGAGGGAAATTAAGCAATGAAAGGTGCTTCAATCATTTCTTATCTTTCAGAATACTAAATTATTGATAGTTTATTTTAAGAAAATCAAGCTAAAAGTAGAGGAGGAGTTAAAGAAGCAAGTTAGGATAAAATTTAAATATTCAATAGCGTATTCAACCTTAATAAAGCTCTGAAAGGAGGTGTCTTTGCTTTTTCATTAGTGAATGCTTTAATGGTAAATATAAGCAGTTATAAAAATTCAGCTGCTGTAGGTGGAGTTATTGAATCAGACTAATCTAATATAGCAGTTAATATCTCTCATTTTACTAACAACACTTCAGATGAAGGAGCAGTTTTCCATGTTTTAAATGACTAACTTATCTTTTTAATAAATCCATTGTAGTGGAAATATTGCAATCAAAAAAGGAGGAGTCGACTATATGGAACTTAAGAGCTTCTTTAAAATGAAAAGTTCAGAAGTTACTAGCTGTAAGGCAAATGAAGGAGCATTTTTTTATTCATAAAATGCTCAATTTTTAATAAACAGTTCCACAATTTTTAACAATGAAGCATATTCAGGTGGTATCTTAAGCCTATGGACATCAATCTATTCAAATCTATTAATCAACTCAAAGCTATCTAGTAATAAAGGAAAAACATCTACAGTTTATGTATACCAAAGCTATTTCACTATCAAAGACATCATTATGACTCTTAATTAGGCAAACGATCTTATTCCAGGAATTTTGGCTATAAATGCAACAATCCATATAAATTAATCTTATTTCTAAAATTAGGAAGCTCAAACTGGAGGCTTAATTTTAGGAGAGTTTCAATCAATTATTATAATTAATAATACTGTATTCTAGAACGGAAAAGGAAGATATGGAGGTGCTATTTATTTAACATAGTCTGAGCTTAAGATTAATCTTGCAAGTTTTACAAATATTGAAGGAATGTTAGAAGGAGGAGCAATTTATGCTATTTAGTCTAAAATATCTATTAATAACTCTTAATTTTCAAAATGCTAGTCAAATAGTTATGGATCCGTGGTGTATATGAAAGGTTCACAAATGTAAGTTTATTATAGTATTTTCAATAAATATGTAAATACTGCAGTGACACTAGAAGAAAACAGTCTTTTAAATGTAGACTCCTCTACTTTCGTTAATGGATACAGTGAAAAAGCTTATGGATCAGCAATTTATTCTTATAACTCACAAATAAACATAACAAACTGCTAGTGCTTATAGTAACAAGCAATGTCTGGTTCATGTTTTACTATTTTAAATGATAAACTTCAGTTTTAATATTTCATAGAAAACAATACCTTTGGACATTACTTAGCTTCCTAGTAAGGAGGAGTAGGATATTGTCAAAATGGAAATATGACATTTCTGAAGAATAAGTTTATCAGCAATAAAATAATTGGGGATTAATATTCTATCACGAAAGGTGGAGCCTTAAGGTTAATTTGTGATTAACTTTAAATATGTGAGTACAGAATAACTTAGAACTAGTTTGCTAATAATTTCTTATTAAACTAGCTAAGCGAAGGAGGAGCTATTTCATTTTAAGGAGTTCTTCCAATCTTTGATCCTAGTATAATGAGTTAAGAAATATGTTCTCTGTTTAAAAATAACTCAGCTGCCTATGGAAATAATTTAGCATCCTTCGCATATAAACTTAGTAATGGGTCTATCAATGATGTTCTAGATCATTGCTGATAAAATGAATCATAAAAAAAGCTTTTAGCTTAACTACCTGGCTTCCCTACCTAAGAAAATTTAGTTCACATTACTGATATTTTTGGATAAATTATGAGAACTGATAATTCTTCTATAGCCACTGCTTTTTCTGAAGATGCTGAATTATCAGGGAAAATAAAAATAAAAGCTAATATGGGTATTTATGATATTAAAGACATAATAGTTAAAGCATATCCTGGAGATTTAGTTCACTTATAGCTTGAAACTAACGCAATTTATTTAAAAACTTGCCCTAAGATAATAGCATGACCAATAAGCTTGAAATGCCTGTTTTAATGAAGAAATGTCTTACAGGATAAGTGCTTGTAGAGAATAAGTAGTGCTTGAATTGTCTCTATGGATAATATTCTTTAAATAACTCTCAATTGCTTTGTAAGGAATGTATAGAAGGGGCTAAATGTTAAGGAAGTGATTTAATAGCACCCAGTTAAGGTTATTAAAAAGAAGACTTTAATACGACAGTATTCATAAGAGTCCTAATCCTTCAGTATGCTTAGGAACTTATGTAAATAGTTATTTTGTAACTTAGTATCTCTAAGCAACTGATTAAGAAAAAAGAGAGAAATTGAAAAAACAAATTAATTGATAAGGAAATTGCACAGATGGACATAGAGTTATATTATGTGATGTTTGCGAGTAAAATTGAGCTAAAGATGGATCTAATAGATGTCAAAAATGCGTTAGTTTTAAATCCTCAGTTATTTTTGGATCGCTTGTTGCCTTAATTTTCGTAGCTTTTCTCATTTATTTAGTTAAGCAAACATTAAAATCAGCTCATGAAGAAGATTCTTACTATGGTGTATATTTTAAAATTTTAACTAACTATATGCAATTCTCTAGTCTAATTTAAAACTTCAAATTTGATTGGCCTGATATTTTTAATGACCTCTTCTAAATAAATCAAGGATATACTTAAGCCACTTAAAGCATCTTTAAATCAGATTGTCTTTATTAGCAAGATGAAAGAAGATATTACAATAAGGTAATTGGAACTGTTTCTCTTCCTTTTATAATATTACTTATCACTTTTATATCCTTAGGTGTTTGGTCTTTAATTAGAAGAAGATTCTACAGTAAACCTGTATTCATAACAGTGATAAGTGTTTCTTTCTTTTAGATATACGCTAATTTGATCTAAACCATATTAAACGCATTTAGTTGCTATAAAATATTCAAAGACTTTTATGTTTTGAACTCTTATACTGATATTCAATGTTGGAAAGGAACACATTTAAAGTTCATTTTTACAGTCGCTTTGCCTGGAATGTTATTCTACGGTCTCATAATTCCGTTTACAGTAATTTTTTATCTCCATAAGAACAGAAAGAAAATAAAGACTTACGAAATAAAATCTCAGTTTGGGTTCTTAACAATTGGGTACTAGGAAAAGTTCTATATCTGGGAGTTTATTAAAATATATGAAATGTTTGCTATTTCTTCTGTTTTTATCTTTTTAAAAAGATCAACTTTAATTTTTCAATTCTGGTGTCTAATCTTTATTCTAATTATATGCTTCACCCTTCAATTTAAATACTAGCCCTTTATTAAGAAAGAGCTTAATAATCTAGAGGTTAACTATTTGGTTATTTCAGGTTTCATTCTATACTTAGGATGCTACTTTAACTCTGGTGAACGACTTTTAGTTATAGATATAATCACCTTTACTTTGCTAGTTGCTTCTAATACCTATTTCATTGGACTATGAATCTACTAATTACTAATTCTGCTTGGCTATTAGAAGTTAAGAAATTCATTTAAATTTTATTCTCCCTGCAAGTTTTTAAAGCCTTAGATATCTCTAGAAGAAATCATTCTAAAATGGCAACAAGAAGACTAGTCCAAATGTCAGCAAACGGAGCATCCATCTAAATGCTCTAAAATCTTTCATAAAATTAGGCTTTTCTTTGGGAAAATAAAAGAAGCTTCAGCAAAAAAATTAAGAAAGTGAATTTTTTGACCTAGACAGGGAAAATAAGCATAGTAAAAAGCTTGGAAAGATTTTTGGAACATAAAGCATTTAAGTTTTAAAGGAAATAGAATGATGTCTTGTGTTAATTCCAATATGCATGAACTATATAAATAAAATGCTTGAAACTCCATCTTAACTTAATAAGCATACTGGAATCAAAAACTTCATTACTTCCTTTAAACATATTAAAAGTTAGAGTAGTTGAAGATCTATTTAGAAAACTGCGAAGGGAGCTCAGAGACTGATATCACTCTTGTGGAAATTTTTGAAGAAACTAATTCAGAGACATTATATAGATAAGAATAGTTAGAAGCTAATAAATCGAAGCAAAAATAAGAATTAAGCTTTTAATAAGGGAATTCTTTCTCTTAATGTTCATATTAATGAATTCTAGCAAAGAAGAAAAGCTATAATGCATAAGAAAAATACTTTCTTAGAAACCATTAAAGAATCTTATGAAGAAACTTAGCAAACCTAAGGTTAGCCAACAAACTTTAATTTTAAAACTTAGAAATTAGACTAATTAGACTATTTCGATAGACATAGTGATACAAAGTGAAGAAATCCGAATTGAGTTTCCAGAAGAAGTGAAGAAGGAAGAAAACTTGTGATTGTAAAACTTTTAGATATTTAAGATAATTTAAACCTAATAATTAATTTATAAACAATAGTAAAATTATTAGATGCAAATTAGCATTCAAAACTATGCATCATTATATATCTATTAGCAATCTTTTTTCAATTGACTCTTATATGTTTTTTGATTTAACTTAGTATAATTAGTTATAAATATTGCATACCTTCTAAAAAATTGGTAAATAACTGTAGAAATGAAAAAGATTTATTTAGATGATAAATTTTACAATATAATAGCATTTTCTTTAACCTACAAGACTCTATTACTTTATTAATATCTAGAGAATATTGACTTTTCATTGCTTAAACAAAAGAGCTTTAATACTTTTGTAATATTTTGGTTAAATGATAAACTAGATTAGGAATAATGAAGATTTAATATAACTTTTATTAGCTAATAATGTAATTTGATTAAAGAATTACATTTATATATCTAGCTTAATAGTTTGTTATAGCTTACTATTTAAATAAGTCAAATTATCTATTTTGTAGTTAGTAGTTGCTAGTTTTTTTCTAAATAGACTTATGGCTTAGTTATTATATCTTGCAACTATTTTAGAGGGTTTTTTAAGAAATGCTATTCAATAAATTTTACATAATTAGATGAGCAGAATATTCAATCTAAGGTTTCTTAATCTAAGCTTTAAAAGTGAGGTTAGTTAATTGACGTTTTAGCTGCTGCAAGTATAGTTAATGGGTGTTGATAGTAAATATAATAGATGAAATATAATCTTAATAATTTAGATGAATTATTTATTTTGCTATTAAATATAATATTTAATTACTTTATTCTTATTTTTCCTTAAACTAGAGCATATCACTTACTAAAGCTTTTCAAAAAATAACTTAATTAATTGATAGGATATAACTCTAAGAACTTTAGATATTAAATTAAAATAATGGAGTGAAAAAAAAAAAAAAAAAAAAAAAAAAAATGGAATAATCTATTCGCCTTTCCAAAAACCAAATTAAGAACGCAAAAAGGAAAGCTGCGAAACTAATGCAGAAACAATAACAAGAAGAAGATAAATCAAGTTCCTCATCTGAAGGAAAAGTTATAATTGGAACAATAGAGACGAATCCAGTAAAAGTACAAAAATAATCAGAAATCTAAATATAAATTGACTAAATGAAAACAATAATACAAAATTATTAGGAAACAATTTACAATCAAGGGGAAAAAATAAGAGAACTAATGAATACTATCGAAGATTAAAACAACGAGCTACTAATAATAAGACGACAATTGATTTAAAATAATTTAGTCACGGAATAGTAACTATATGAATAATCTCAATCGAATTTTAAGCAAGAACAAAATATGATTATTGAAAAAGTTTCTACATAAACAAACATCCAAGAAAAATAGAATGACGAAAAGATTAATATAGAATTACTCCAAAGAATCGATTAACTTGAAAAAAAAGTATTTCTGAAGAGATTCAAGAAAAGACCAATCAAAAATTGCTATTATTGCAAATCAAAGTGACACCTATTACAAAATTGCGATCAGTGGAGATAAATTTAGATGAAAGAACAACAAAGAACGTTAAGAATGCTTAGCAGACTCTGAATCACCGAAACGGGAATTTACAAGAAGAAGATATTCTTATAAAAGACAGAAGATTCTCAGTGGTTCCATCCACAAAAAAAAATGGCGTGGTATCCATCCACGCTAAAAAAATGGTAGCAAAAACCTGGTTGAAAATCCAGGGAATGCTAAACTTTAATTACTTTTAGTTTACTATATATATATATAAATAATGGAGTGAAATATAAACTATTTGCTTCTTTTTAATAACTAACTTCAATTTTAGAAGAAGATATATAACTTGTATTATAAGCATATAGATTAATCTATTTATTCTCTAATAAATGTCTTTATATGAGATGCTCTAGTGCTAATGTGTTAGCTTTTTATTCTACTACTAACTTTATTTGTTGAAAAAAGAACTTAGAGTTAGAGAATTTTACTAAGATTAGTTTTGTTTATTTAGAATAAATTGTAGCTATATAGTTACAATAGTATGATTCAATAGTCTCAAATTGAAGAAATGCTTTATTTAAATGAAGCTATGATGATAGCTGATTATATATAGTGATTTATAAATTTAGTTTAATAAGTCTATGTAAACCTTATTACTTTATATAGGAACTTTCAATCTTTTTTAACTATAACAGTAAGATGTAAAGCTATTACTTGTAAGTATAATAAACTTAGACAAGTTTTAAGAAGGTTTTTAATAGTTTGAGAGTATAAAGGACATTAGCAATATAGTTATTGTTAGAGTTTCTGTTTTATTTAATTAGCAAGCAATAAATTAATACTTAAGACTTCTAATAAACAGCTAATTATATTTCGAAATGCTTTCATCTCAATTCTAACTAATTAAACATACTTGCCTCTCACAATCTTTATTGACTGAGATTCCCCAGTTAAGTTTATTCCGCTTATTAGCTAATTTTATTTTAAATCACTAGAAAATCAAGATATTATTTTAGCACTTCACAGAAGAATCTTTACATAGTAGCCTAAAATAATGAACTTTGAAAATAAGCAATCAAAAGAGGAAGAAACAGGTTAAGCCAAAGATTTAATACTAAAGAAGGCATAAGAAAGTAATAGAAACTATACTCTAATGAAATAAGATAAGCTTATAGAACAAAAAGCATAACATTGCTGCCGAAGAGGATATAATTAAAAAGAAGTATAGTTAAGAATTGAAAGAAAAGATAAAGAATAATTAAACTTTTCTTATTTCTTCTGATAGCTCTGGAAATTATCAGGAAAGGAGTTGAAACCAAAGAATTACTAATCCTTAATTAATCTTTTTTATAATAAAAGATATACATAAAGTACTTAATTTTTAATTTTGTTATAACAGTTATAATAATACTTTACCATAAGTTTTCTTCTTTCATATTTCTTAATGAATCCTTAATGCTTATTAAACCTTTTTTGCTATTAGTGTGTTAAAATTTTATAAAAGTATTTAAATAAATAGGCTATACAAAATATTGGCTCTCTTAAAGATATGAACCAAAAATAAAAATATTAATAAAGTATTTAAATAAGTAAAGTTTAAGAGACTTTTATAATTGATAGACTTATATATAAATCTTAAGCTAATTATCAAAAGCTTAACTATTAATTTCTATTTACAAAGCTAAAACTTTTATTCAGATCTTTATACATAATTTAAATGATAGAGAGTAAAAATGTTACAAAGGAATATAACTAATTAATTTATTATAAGGATTTAAGCTATTTAGATATTAAACAAAATAGTATTATAAGGATTAACCAAAATATTAAAACCTATTAATTAAAAAATTAATTAATATTAATTTAAAACTTTATTAATTAAAATTGCTTTTTAATTCAAAATAATTATAATTAAGGGCATATTCTTTAATAAACTAATTAATTAATTTAATTATAATATCTTTTAATTAATAATCTAATAATATTTTGATTTATGCTTTTAATTTCTTAATAAAATAAGATTTTAGTAATTACATTAAATGTTTATATTTTAAGTTTATAAGTTGTATAGTAATAAGTTTGCTTATTTTTTATAAAGTTTGCAATTTAATTTAGTTTTAAATCAACTTTGCCTATCTCTTTATTAAGTGAACTTAAATTCTGAGCAATTGCTTCTACCTAAACATAATAATAAAGCTTCATTATAGCAAGCTAAAGCATAAATTTCACATCTCTATTGCATAGTGTTTATAATTGAAATTACTTCTAAGTAGTTTTCGTTTCCTAAAATATTCTTTACAGCAAATGTTAAAAAGAGTTTCAAAACTAGAGTCTTCATCAACTTTAATACGTCCGAGCAAAAGTTTAAGTATTACTTACAACAAATCCTACCACATACGAACTCAACTGTTCTGAAAAATGTTTAGAATAACATCTTTACCAAATTAATTTTTATTAAGCAAAATAACTTTTCGTTTACTTTATATCCCTTACCACTGCATGATTCGTTGTCGATGTCAAAACATATTTTTCAGCATGTTATTCTTGATTATCAGGAAAGTTTTTTCATTAGCCCACTTTTTTTTTGTTTAACACATACTTTGCTACACTTTCTCTCATTATCATTATAGAGATTTATACAAGTATAATCTCTTTTAGTATAATTTTTGTTTTATAAACTCAATTTTTAAGTTTCACTGTAGCAAATTACATTGTAATAGGCTCCCCGAAATTGCAAATAGTTCCACAAGTATAATATTCTCAGGACAGTTTTTGTTTAATAAGCACACTTTTGCATATTTATCTACATACTCTCCATTACATAATCTCGTTTATATTGCACAATGCTTCACAAATAAAATCTCATTTAGTACAGTTTTGCTTCATTAGCACACTTTTTTGTTTTGATTTACACGTACTTTGTTAGACTTTCTCTCATTATCACCATAAAGAGTTCCATAAGTATTATCTCTTTAAGTATAGATTTTGTTTCATAAACACTATTTTTAAGTTTAGCTGAAACAAATTCTATTAAATTTTGACTCGCCGATATTACACAAAGTTCGACAAGTATAATCATTCTGAGAACAGCTTTTTTCAAGTTTTACGCAATCTCCATTAGACAATATTTTGTTGACACTACGAAGAGTGCCACAAGTATAGGAACTCTAAGTAAAGTTTTTATTTATTAGCTCACTTTTTACTTTGATAACACATACTTTGTTACACTTTCTCTCATTATTGTCTTATAGAGTTCCACTAATTAAATCGATTTCCTTTAATTTTATTTTTAATTTTAAAACAAATTTTAAAGTCTTGTTATAGCATATTTCACTTCATATTGAATCGTCGATATTACAAAGTTTTTTTATAGTTAACCAATTCTAGAAATTCTCTATATTTATAATTTACTTTTACTTTTCGTTATAACATGTTCTCGTCAATTACTTTCGCAAATGAATACAAAGAGTTCAGCAAATATTATCTCCTTAAATACAACTTTAGTTTCATAAGCATGCTCTTTATAAGATAGTTTCCTTTTTAACACAGCCTTCCACATGCTTTTTTGGTAGCGGACGGTTAACTTTTCCAAATTTTTTGAATTACTTTAAAAATTTACTCACACAAGATTAATCTTCTAGATTCCACAATATTCCATATGTTTCTCCCTCCATTTAGCAATTTAACTAAGCTAGGCCATATTTTATAGGATTATAACATTAACCATCGCAAAAATATTCTTATGGGCTATGCAATGCTCCTTTTGTGAATAAAACTGCTTCATAATTGGCCGTAATTAAAATATTTTTATTAGTGATAATTTGCTGACCACTGCAGAAATTTTGTCCTTTTAAATACTTTTCATTTTTTCACTAAAGTTGAAGCAGTTGATGTTTCCTATAAAAAATTATTAAGAAGAGGATTATTATAAACTACCAAATAATATTATCTCAGTATATAATATTTTACATGTTTCACTTTTGAAGTAAAATATTCAAGTGATACTAAGAATTTATTAATTGTTGAATAGAATTAATCATCACAAGAATTTTCCAAACTATATAGTTATCTACAAATTATTCCTGAAGTTCAATAATAGATATTTCATTTAATCGTTATTTAAGAACGTAAAATGTTCTATATTTTAGGTCGAAATCAGTCATGTACTTTTTTCTACCTAAAAGGTATTTTTAAAAAGGTTTGATTTATTAATCTCATAAATTAAAAGTTCTGATTATCTAAATTTAATCTAGATTCAGTATTAATACAATTTCATTTAGATATATTATAGAAGCCTACAAAAGTAAGCTCAATTAGAAAGTTTTATAAAATTACTACTTTTTCCTAAGAATCTTATTTATAATTTAGTATTTTATGTTTTCACAAATTTCAAACAGCTTTTTTCTTATTTATCAGTATTTTAAGTTCTATTGCTATATAAATCTATCAAACTGTTTGAGTAAATTAGGCATCAAAAAAATTTTAAAGCTTTCTTACTACTAAGATTGGTACTAAATTAAATAATTTGAAATGACTTGTAAATTCACGCTATCTTAGAGTTTATGATTTATTAGATCTTGTTGCATAAATATCTAAATTTCCAACCAATTTTTATCTACAGTTTATATTAAAAATCTAAACAATTTTTAGTATTAATCTTTGTTATTACTTTTTTAATAGTTTTTTAGATTTTTGATAGAATGCTTTAATAAATTCTTTTATAATTCCTTTTCTTTATAAAATTTGTAAGCTTCTTTTGGATTCTTTCTTCACACTATGTTCTGTTTTAAATCTCATAAGCAATCTAATATTTTGGATATTATTTCTTCTTTAATAGACAATAGATCCTTAACGGTACTTAACACTATTTTGAAACATTTGCATTCACATGATTAATATATTTTGCGATATAGTTATACGATGCATTTTTGTAGGAGACAGCCAATGTTACCAAATATTATTTTTCGCTTTCTTTGGAACTCTAAGCACATCATGTCTACTTTTTTAAAAAGAATTTTGAAATTTCATCTTGATTAAGGAATTTTGGTGTAATTAAATAAGACTTAAAGCTTGATGAAAAAATGACCGCCAAATTATTTTTTTCAGTTTTATATAATGTTCATATAATTTTCACTGCAGAAAGGAATCAATAATTACTAAATATGATTAGCTACATATTTAAAAGAAAAAAAGACAGGTAAAAGTTCTTCTTTATGGCACACTTTTCCAAAATTTCCCCTGAAAGAAGGAAATAAAGAATCACAAAAAATACTCATCATTGCGATAAAGTAAATCTCCAATTATAATGAGAATTTTATTCATGACTTTCAGCAAAATGTTGATGGGAAATCTCATTTAGCTTTTTCTAAACAAATTAATTGCCATTTTAAATCGAAAAAATCACAGAACTCGAAAGACTTTCCAATACCTTCAATAGCGCTTAAGAAAAGGTCTAACGATAGTTCCTAAACGTTAAGAATCCTTTGTTTTATAACAAATACCATCACTTGATTGATATCCAATATTGCATAGTTTTCCATAAAGAATATCATTAATTCTTAAAAGTTTTTCTCAAATAGAAGCAAAAAATATAATTAGTTTTCCTAAATGTTTAAGTCCCTGCTTTATAGCTAATAACACTTCTTCATTGATTTTTATGATTTACGTAGTTTTCCACATTTTGTTCCTAGGAAAAGAAATCGTATAGCTTGTAAGCAAATTTAAATTTTTATGTTTTACACAGCCCAATAATTTTTTAAGAATTTAGTTGCAAAATAATCCACGGATATCTTTAGCTTCTATGCTTTTTATGCTCAAACATTTTCTTGACTGCTTCTTCTAATCTCCTTCTTATGAATCTTTTTTTTGTTTCAGATTAATCCACAATTTCTCCAGGAATTAAACATATATCCTTTCCTGAGCATTATTTTTTGTTTCGGATGTTTACGCATATCACCGCATTGATTTTGCTCTTAAAGACAGGTAGCACTTGCATTTTAAATAGAAAGAAGCAATAAAATGATATTGTGAAGTATTTCGAATTCTTTTTTACTTTTTTATAATTATTTGGCTTGAAGCTGCTTATAAATTAAAGTTTATGATGTAATAAAAAATGTTATAAACTTTAAATTAGATTTGTTTTTTCTCTGATGATAAAAAGGTTTAGGCTATTTTTAGCCATTCTTTGTTTTATAAATGAGCATAAAAAACATTATATTATAAATGCTTACTTTACATTGGATTCACTTAGTTTTGATAAATCTCCATTTTAATTATTCTATTCTTTTATATTATTTAATGAAATGCTTTTACAGATTAACTTTTATCATTTTTCGATAAGTCTAATTGAAAAATGCTCTCATTAGCTTAAAACTTTTCGTAAAGGAAGCTAAGTAAGTGAAGTTTTTAACTAAACTTTAAGTTTGATTTACTACAAAATAAGAAGATATTAAAATAAAAAATTTTAAAGATTTAGTTCTTCAAATATTAGTTTTAAGATAATGCTTAAGCAATAATTAATCCAATTTTTTATAGTAATAAAGGCTATTTTAGTTATGAGAAGAGTCTAAAATAGCAATGGAACGATCTTTATTATTTTTAGTGTTTCAGTAGTATAAATTTATTAGCTTTTAGCTATACTTAAAGTATCCTTAAACTAGAAGAGACTTAGCAACTGTCATTATTAAAATGATTAATTATTTAGATGTTTTATTAATAATCTAAGCTTCATTCATAAAGGAGTATATTTTTTCAATGCCTTATTGGCTTTCTAATGTTTTAATTTCTACTTATTAGATTAAAACCTAAAGTGCTTAAATTTATTTTTCTAAAGTAGATGTTAAAATGAACAAAATTAGAGTTAATTAAATCTTCTATTTAGCTAGAAAATAAACCTTAAGTCTGAAATTTAATTATTTTTTATGAACTTAAGCCTTCCAAAAAATACAGTATTTTCATATAATATATTAAGCTTTTTATTTATCATAAAATATAACCCACATAGAATATAAAGAAATAAAGTCCTAAATATCTTAATAAAAGTAAACTAAAATATTAAAAAATATAGGGAATGTAAATTAAAAATATTACAGATTGGTGTAAAATTATATAAATTAATAGCCTAATTTGAAGATATTTTTCTCGTTTATTTATTCTATAAAATAACTAAAGAAAGATTTAAAATAATATTTTTCAGTTATATAATAAAGCTTCTTTCATTTACTTTTATTAGAGGTTTAATAAATTTATTTAGAAAAATAATAATATCATATTAACTTTAGATTTACAATATCAAAGTAGGTTATAAACATAATTTAATATGAATGGATATTTAATAAAATAACTTTTTAATACTGTCATGTAAATTTAGTTAATTAATAATCAAATGCTAACACTTTAAACTTAATATTTACCATTATTTTTTAAATTTGAAGCAGCTAAAAATAAGCTTAAATGCTTCTTTTTATTTTAATTTTTAACTTGTAGAACATATTTTATCTAACTAGATAAAAATACGTAATTTAAACAATTTTAAGAACAAATAAATTAAGATATTCTTTTTAATTGCAAAGCTATCTAAGTTTAAATTATGAAGCATCATATCATATTCTATTATGAATTATTTAATATACCTGTTTTCTTTAAATCAATTATTTAGAAAAATAGATAAAAAGTCAAATAAAAAAAGACTGACTTGATAGATAGATAGATATAATTTTTAACAAAATTAACATTATAATTAATATATCTATTTTTCTCTTTAATTTTATTTTTAACTTTTGCTTGTTAGCAATATTGATTATCACTTAGTTAAATTTAATATTATCATTCATTTCTCTATGGATTTTTCCTAGTCTTTACTCATTAATATACTTATAATAAATTGATTCTTTCACTCCTTAATTTTAAAGGTTTTATAATATCACTTTTAAATAGGAATAATTTCTAGTTATTTATCCTTTTAATAGCATAGTTATAGTTATTAATATCCTTTTTAAATGTTTCCCTATTAATAAAATGTCTAGCAATTTAACTTTTAAGTAAAAAGATTCACTTAGATAAAATACTTTCCACTGACTAAATTATTATTCCATTAGCTCTTGTTGGAATGTTTAAAGTTTCTTAAAAGTTGTTAGATTTTTCATGTGGATTCTACAAAAATATCTTACAGCAGCCTAAAATTTAAAGCAGATATATTAAGATAAGAACTCGTGGTAGTAATAACAGGTGGGTCTGATGGAATAGGATTGGGATTTGCTGAATATTTTGCGGATTTGAAGTTTAATATAGTTATGATAGCAAGGAGTAAGAAGAAGCTGGAAAATCAGTCTAAAATAATTCAGCAAAAATACGGAGCAGAAGTGAAAACGATATCTACTGATTTCTCAAATTTAAGTATATAGTCCTATAAATACTTAGCCTTTTTATTAAAAGATTTAGATATAGCTACTCTAATAAATAATGTTGGGGGCTATGACAGGCTGAATTATTTCCTAGATAGTACTTAAGAAGAAATTGATTTTATCCTTAATATAAACTTGTATAGCACTGCTATCATGACTACTTTTATCTTGCCTTAGCTTTTAAAAAGAGAAAAGAGATCTATATCCATTAGTATCCTTAATAATCTCTAATACTTAATTATTGACTATATATCCAAGTTACAAAAGAAATAGAACTTTTAGATTTCTTTATTAAAAGTAAATATTATAGATGTATGTGAATAAGTATTTTATAGGGATATTTATACGCTAAAACTAAGTTATGTAAAATTCTTAGATTTTTTTTAACATTTAACTTATTTAATAATGCATAATAGTTAAAAATAATTAAAATTATAAGTACTTAGCAATACCTTAGTCTATTTAAATACATACTAGCAAAGAATAATTTATTTTTAAGGTTCTCCAATAAATAAACAATTAATTGTATTTCTAATTATTCTTACCTCTGATATAACTAGCTAAACATATATTTACATATAAAACTAATTTGTACTGAGTGAGAATATCCAACTAGTTTATTCTGCCTATAAACTTTTATCTCATTTTTAATATTCATTAAAATCAATTATATATAATCTTTCCAGCATATGATAGCTTTCTAAATAAAAGATAAAAACACATAGAATTATATTTTTCTTCAGTAACTAGCTTCTTTATATTTTATAAAGGAATACTTACTATTTCCATTTAACAAACTAAAAATTATTATTTTAATTACAGGCTATAGCTTCAACTAATATTAAAAGTCTTCAAATTTATTAGTCAATTATGATCCTGAGCATTGCTGGCTAATTACTCTTCAGAAGTAACTAATATATAAGAAAATATAATAAAAACTTTAACTTTAGTAGAATATAAGGTATTTTAAGGCTATAAATTTATTTTAAAATAAGTACCTCTTGAATGTTTATTATAAATATGATCAAGTAGCTTCTAGGTTACTTGCAAAATTATAAGTATTTTAAGTTTAATTACTAATTTTTATGATATAGACTTTAATAAGTATATTCCCAAAGTCCTAGCAATAAATATACCAAGTATGCTAATTTTAACCTAAATTCATAACTTTTTATTTATTTTCACTCTTCAATTGATAAATCATAAGTACATAGCCAAACTTATTTGCTAAACCAAATAATTTTTACTTCTAAATTCTCAAAGCTAAATTATATTTGCTGTTCTTAAATTTTCTTCCTATTTTTTCATTTTTTAAATAAAACATCTAAATATTTGTTTAGTTTGCTTTTAATATAAATAAAAGATCTATAAATAAGGATACTAAATAGAAAGGAACATATTCTCATATGTATGTTTCTGTTGATATGCATTACCAATTTTTTCTAATTGTATCTTATTACTTAGGTATTTTATAATTTTTATTTATCTTATACTTCTTCAAATGTTTATTCAAGCATTTGATTCTATCTAGATGCATTAATAACTTAGACTGGAGTTTATGAACTTATATAAGCTAAGTTAAATATTTCTGATATGGTGAACTTAGCTTCTTTATTTTTTTAAAATGATAAGAATTTATTATTTGCCTGATATTGTGTGGATCTAATTCGATACCAAAAGGCAGCTTTGTGATTCTATTCTCTTACTTGATTGTAATTTTTTAGAATAGTGACTAAATTATAGGACTCTTTTAGCTTTTTAAGCATTCCAGCTTTCATATAAAATTATTTAGATTTCATAGCATCATATAACTTTTCTCATTACAGCAAGATATTCTCCTTGTATAGCTAAATATAGGTATTTAACTGTATATTTATGATTCTCATAATTATATAAAGGATTAATGTATTAATTAAAGAGCAAAATAATAAAAATAACAAGTAAATAATTTTATTTATCAGCTTAACTTTTATGATATAATATAAGGTTTTGGAGGATTATGCTTATGCCTTTCTTCAAAATTTTAGTTTCTAAGATAAAAATAAAAAGTGAAGGTTAAATAGATTAAGTATAATTTAAATAAAATTAAACTTTTAAAAATATTTATTTTTATATTTATGAGTTTTATCTTAAGTATAGCATCAAATAATTATATAATAAAAATAAAGTATAATTATTATGATAATTAAGCTACTACTTTAATTATGTTAATAGACTGTCTATAGTTATTTGATATAATTAATCTAAAAATTAAAAGAAACTTTATATTTGAGATCCTTATTTATGACTTAAATATTATACTCTAAAATATTCTTATGACTATATATTTTTTAGTTGTACGAATATCTTTAAGTCTATCCTCGTCAGTTTCCAACTCTTAATATAAATCTTATTTTTTTGAGTATTTTTTGGTTTTAATAAATAAATATAATTTCAGATCTATAAAGGTACATAGAAAACAATTTATTTGAGTTAAAAAAATAGACATATTAAATTAAATTCAGAGTATTTATTAAGCCATTATAATTTTGAGTAATATAAATATTCTACAACACTATAATTGGTTAAGAGAAATATAAAGATTTTGCTTTATAATTATTAAGCTTTTAGATTAGATTTAAATAAATCCTTATCAAACTATTTCAAAGATGAAAGAGTAGTTCTAATTTCTATTTACTTAGAGATATTATAACAGGAAGTAGTTATAAACTCATATAAATAGTAACTAGATATAAATAGATAAAAATGACAAATCTATATTTAAGAAAGTTATTATCTACCTAATTAAAAGAGATTTTTCACTTAACTTATAGCGTTTAGCAAATGTACTCTTAAAAATTCAATTATTTGAACTAATATGAGATATTTACTTGAGTTTCCTTTATCTTCCCAAAATAAAAAAAGATAATTAAAAAGAAATTAAACTTATTTTAGAAGTAAAAATGCTAATAGAACTAGAGTATACCTGTGATAAATTGAATATCGTAACTTTATATAAATAGAAATAACATAAGGTTTAGTATAAATAAAAAATAAATCTTTTTAAGTATAGCAGACAATATGAATTTATCTAATTAAGATATATTCTACTATTATAGTTTTACTTTAATAAGGCGAAAAAGATATGCTTTAGTAAACCTTAGGTTGATATAACCACGAAAATCAACCATATTTTTTCGAATAAATTATTAAAATCCTTTAATATAAAATAATAAATATTTTAATATAATCAACAATAAGTCTAACCTTTCATGCATATCTTCCCACATAAAGGTCCAGGTTCTTTACAATAATCTGTGGCTGTACAAACTTGCTCTGAAACTTTGAAGCATTATCCAGCACAAGAATCTTCATCCAAAAGACAAATTTAACCACAAAGAGACCCTGGATTTTAGCAATTTATAGTAGCAATACATTTTTTAACATCTTCTTTATAGCAAATTCCACCACATGATTTCTCACTGGTATGACAGAGAGTTCCACAAGTAGAATCTCCTTAAGTACAGTCAATGTTTCCTAAACATACTTTTTAGGTTCCTTTATAGCAGATTCCGCCACATGATTTTTCGCCAAGATTACAAAGAGTTCCGCAAGAAGAGTCTCCTTAAATACAGTCACTGTTTCCTAAACATAATTTTTAGGTTTCTTTATAACAATCTCCACCACATGAACTCTCACCAATAATACAAAGAGTTCCACAAGAAGAATCTCCATATTAGCATTAATTGTTTCCTAAACATATTTTTTCGTTTTCATTATAGCAAACTCCTCCACATGATTTTTCGCCAAGATTACAAAGAGTTCCGCAAGATTAATCTCCTTAAGTGCAGTTTTTATTCGATAAACACACTTTTTAAGTTTCATTGTAACATAATCCGCTGCATGTTGACTCGCCAATATTACAAAGAGTTCCACAAGTTTAGTCTTCAAAAGTGCAGTCGCTGTTTTCTAAACATATTTTTAAGGATTCGTTATAGCAAACTCCACTACAAGTTAATTCGTCAACATTACAAAGAGTTCCACAGGTCTAGTCTCCTTTTGTACAATTTTTATTTCATAAACACACTTTTTCATATTTATTTACACATTCTCCATTACACAATATTTCGTCAACATTACAAAGTGCTCCACAGCTCTAATCTCCCTAAGCACAGTTTTTATTTTATAAACACTATTTTTATGTTTCGTTGTAACAAATTCCACTGCATAACATATCGCCAATATTACAAATTGTTCCACAAGTATAATCTCCTTAAGTACAATTTTTGTTTCATAAGCATGCTTTTTCATATTTATTTACACATTCTCCATTACACAGTATCTCGTTGACATTACAAAGTGTTCCACATGTATTATCATTCTTAATACATTTCTTAAGCACTATTTCTATGTTTCCAAATTCCATTGCATGTTATCACCAATATTCAAAGATTCCACAAGTATAATCATTCTCCGAACAGTTTTTATTTCATAAACACACTTTTTCATATTTATTTACACATTCTCCATTACACAATATTTCGTCAACATTACAAAGTGTTCACAAGTAAAATCTCCTTTTGTACAAATTTTATAAACACACTGTAACAAATTCCACTGCATAACATATCGCCAATATTACAAATTGTTCCACAAGTATAATCTCCGTACAAATTTATAAGCACACTTTTTCATTTCTCCATTGCACAAATTTCAGCATTGCAAAGAGTTATAAAATTCTTAAGTACAGTTTTTATTTCTAAACATGACTTTTAATTTTCGTTGTAACAAATTCCACTGCACTAATCGTCAATATTACAAAGAGTTCCACAAGTATAATCATTCTCCGAACAGCTTTTATTTCTTAAGCACTATTTCTATTGTAACAAAATTGCATGTTGACTCACCAATACAAAGAGTTCCACAAGTATAATCATTCTCCGAACAGTTTTTATTTCATAAACACACTTTTTCATATTTATTTACGCACTCTCCATTACACAATATTTCGTCAACATTACAAAGTGTTCCACAAGTAAAATCTCCTTTTGTACAATTTTTGTTTCATAAACACACTTTTTCATATTTATTTACACATTCTCCATTACACAATATTTCGTCAACATTACAAAGTGCTCCACAGCTCTAATCTCCCTAAGCACAGTTTTTATTTCATAAACACTATTTTTATGTTTCGTTGTAACAAATTCCACTGCATAACATATCGCCAATATTACAAATTGTTCCACAAGTATAATCTCCTTCAATACAATTTTTATTTTATAAGCACACTTTTTAAGTTTTGTTATAACAATCTCCACTGCATAATGATTCATCTATATTACAAAGAGTTTCACATGTTAAGTCATTCTCAGGACAGCTTTTATTTCTTAAGCATTACTTTTAATTTTCGTTATAACAAATTCCACTGCATGTTGACTCGTCGATATTACAAATTGTTCCACAAGTATAATCTCCTTAATCACAATTTTTGTTTCATAAGCACGTTTTTTCTTTTTTATTAACACACTCTCCGTTACACAATATTTCGTTGAAATTACACAGTGTTCCACAGTTTTAGTCTCCTTAAATACAATTTTTATTTCATAAACAAACTTATAAAGTTTTGTTATAACATACTCCACTGCATAATGATTCGTCGATATTACAAAGGATTTTACTATTTAAATTCTCAGAATTTCTTTAATCTCATAAACATACCTTTATTTTTTCGCTATAACAAATTCCTTCACATAACTTTTCACCAAAGCTACAAAGAGTTCCACAAGTATCATCTCCTTAAGTACAATTCTTGTTTCATAAGCACGCTTTTTCATATTTATTTACACATTCTCCATTACATAATATTTCGTCAACATTACAAAGTGTTCCACAAGTATTATCATTCTTAGTACAGTTTTTATTTCATAAACAAGCTTTTAAAGTTTCGTTATAACACACTCCATTGCATGTTGACTCGCCAATATTACAGAGAGTTCCACAAGTATAATCATTCTAAGAGCAACTTTTATTTCATAAACATGCTTATATTTTATCGTTATAACACACTCCATTACATGTTGACTCGCCAATATTACAAAGAGTTCCACAAGTATAATCGTTCTAATTACAGTTTTTATTTCATAAGCAAACTTTTTCATATTTATCTACACACTATCCGTTACATAATATTTCGTTAACATTACATAATGTTCCACAGGTTTAATCTCCTTAAATACAATTTTTATTTCATAAACAGACCTTTTATGTTTCGTTATAACATGTTTCTTCGCAAATATTTTCACCTAAATTGCAGAGAGTTCCACATGCATAATCATTTTAAGTACAATTTTTATTTCATAAACACTATTTTAAAGTTTCGTTATAGCACACTCCACTGCATGTTGATTCGTTAATATTACAAATTGTACCACAAGTATAATCTCCTTAAGTACAGTTTTTGTTTCATAAGCATGCTTTTTCATATTTATTTACACATTCTCCATTACACAGTATCTCATCAACATTACAAAGAGTTCCACAAGTATAATCTCCGAAAGTACAGTTTTTATTTTATAAACATACCTTTTATGTTTCGTTATAACACACTCCATTGCATGTTGAATCGCCAATATTACAAAGAGTTCCACAAGTATAATCATTCTAAGAGCAACTTTTATTTCATAAACACACTTTTTCATATTTGTTTACACATTCTCCATTACACAGTATCTCGTCAACATTACAAAGAGTTCCACAAGTATAATCTCCATAAGTACAGTTTTTATTTCATAAACATGACTTTTATGTTTCGTTATAACATGTTCCGTTACATGACTTTTCACCAAAATTACAAAGTGTTCCACAAGTAAAATCTCCTTAAGTGCAATTTTTGCTTCATAAACAAGCTTTTAAAATTTCGTTGTAACAAATTCCATTGCATGTTGACTCACCAATATTGCAAAGAGTTCCACAAGTATAATCATTCTCCGAACAGCTTTTATTTCATAAGCACACTTTTTCATATTTATTTACACATTCTCCATTACACAATATTTCGTTGCCATTACAAAGAGTTCCACAAGTATAATCTCCTTAAGTACAGTTTTTGCTTCATAAACATAACTTTTATGTTTCGTTATAACACACTCCATTACATGTTGACTCACCTATATTACAAAGTGTTCCACAAGTAAAATCTCCTTAAGTACAATTTTTGTTTCATAAACAAATTTTTTCATATTTATCTACACACTATCCGTTACATAATATTTCATTGACATTACAAAGTGTTCCACAAGTGAAATCTCCTTTATCGCAGTTACTGCTTCATAAACATGACTTTTATGTTTCGTTATAACATGTTCCGTTACATGACTTTTCACCAAAATTACAAAGTGTTCCACAAGTAAAATCTCCTTAAGTGCAATTTTTGCTTCATAAACAAGCTTTTAAAATTTCGTTGTAACAAATTCCATTGCATGTTGACTCACCAATATTGCAAAGAGTTCCACAAGTATAATCATTCTCCGAACAGCTTTTATTTCATAAGCACACTTTTTCATGTTTATTTACGCACTATCCATTGCACAATATTTCGTTGCCATTGCAAAGAGTTCCACAAGTAAAATCTCCTTAAGTACAGTTTTTGCTTCACAAGCATGACTTTTTTCTTTCGTTATAACATACTCCATTACATATTGACTCACCTATATTACAAAGAGTTCCATTAATCTAATCTCCTTCAAAACTAATACTATTACCTAAACACACCTTTTATTATTTTTTGTAACAAATTCCGGAACATGATTTTTCACCAATCTTACATATTGTACCACAATTATCCTCTCCTTCTTCACAATTATTGCTTTATAAACACGCATTTTAAGTATTTTTATAGCATTATCCTCCACATAATAATTCTCCTTAATTACAAATTTTTCCACATGTGTCTTCTGTACCAAAGCAATTTTTTGTTCTTATACAAACTTTTTTATTTCCTTTATAGCACTTGCCACCACATGATTTTTCGTCTAAGTTACAAATTTTTCCGCAAGTTATTCCTGGATTTTTACAGTTTTTAGTTCCCAAGCAATGTTTTTAGCTTTAATTATAGCAATATCCTCCACAAGGTAATTCGTTGAACTTACAAGGAAATTAACAACTTGTATCATTCAATTTGCATTTTTCTGTTACTCAGCATTTTTACTTATTAGGGTTGTAACATTTTCTTCCACATAGTTTTTCATCTAAATCGCAAGGTTGGCTACATTATACACCTGGATTAGTACAATTAAAAGTTTATAAGCATTTTTGTTAAATTGGATTGAAGCATTTATCTCCACATAGTTTCTCGTCATTATTGCAGACTTTACCACAAGTTGCTCCTGGTTTATCACAATCAGAAGTTTTTAAGCATTGCTACAGCTTTACTTCATAACATTACCCTCCGCAAGACTTTTCATTCAATTTGCATATTTTTCCACATTATTCACTGGCAACTGGACAATTTATAGTACCTAAACATTAACTTTCGCTTTTTTTATAGCATTCACTTCCACAAGATATCTGATCCAAATTACAAACTATTCCACATTGTGATCCTGGAGAATGACAATTTTCACTTTTCAAACACTATTTTTTAGTAGGATCATAGCATTTTCCTTCACAAGATAGTTCATTTTAATTGCAAATAGTTCCACACCCTGGTCCAGGATTATTGCATTAAGGGTAGCCCAAACAAATTTCCTTTGATTATTTATAGCACTACCCTCCACATGATTTTTCACTATATTAACAAATTATTCCACACTTTGCGCTAGGTTAAGGACAATTAAAAGAACTTAAGCAAATTTTTTTACTTGGATTAAAGCAAATACCTCCACATGATTACTCATCTTTTTTACAAGGAATACCACAAGTTTCTCCTGGAAAATCACAATTTGGAGCATTTAAACATGCTTTTTCACTTTTTTTATAACAGATACCACCACAAGATAATTCTCCCTTTTAGCATAAATTTCCGCATGTTTCTCCCGGTTCAGGACAATTAACAGTACCAAAGCAAACTTTTTCATTTTCTTTAAAACATTAACCACCACAGGACTTTTCTTTTGGACCACACAATATTCCACATGTCTCTCCAGGTTACTGACAATTAACAGTACCTAAGCACATTTTTTTATTAGGATTATAACATATGCCACCGCAAGATTATTCTTCTAAACCACATAATATTCCACATGTCTCTCCAGGTTACTGACAATTAACAGTACCTAAACAAATTTATTTTTTAGGATTATAGCATAAGCCACCACAAGATTATTCTTCTAAATCACACAATATTCCACATATTTCTCCTGACTACTGACAATTAGTAGTACCTAAACAAATTTTTTTACTTGTATTAAAGCATTAACCACCACAAGATTATTCTTCTAAACCACATAATATTCCACATATTTCTCCTGCTTCTTCACAATTAGCAGTACCTAAACAAATTTTTTTACTTGTATTAAAGCACTAACTACCACAAGATTATTATCCTATTTTGCAAATTTTTCCACATTTTTCACTTGGATTAGAACAATCGATAGTTCCAAGACAACTTTATTATTATGGCTAATAGCAAACGCCTCCACATGATTACTCACCTTTTTTACATAATTTTCCACAAGTTGCTCCTGGAGAAGAACAATCACTGTCTCCTAAACATTAATTTTCACTTGCATTATAGCAAACACCTCCACATGATTGCTCATCTTTATTACATAATTTTCCACAAGTTGCTCCTGGAGAAGAACAATCACTGTCTCCTAAACATTAATTTTCACTTGCATTATAGCAAATACCTCCACATGATTACTCATCTTTTTTACAAGGAATACCACAAGTTTCTCCTGGAAAATCACAATTTGGAGCATTTAAACATGCTTTTTCACTTTTTTTATAACAGATACCACCACAAGATAATTCTCCCTTTTAGCATAAATTTCCGCATGTTTCTCCCGGTTCAGGACAATTAACAGTACCAAAGCAAACTTTTTCATTTTCTTTAAAACATTAACCACCACAGGACTTTTCTTCTGGACCACACAATATTCCACATGTCTCTCCAGGTTACTGACAATTAACAGTACCTAAGCATTACTTTTCATTAGGATTATAACAAATACCCCCACATGATTGAAACCCCATATTACATAATGCTCCACATATTCCTCCTGGAGAATAGCAATCAATAGTACCTAAACATTACTTTTCATTTGCCTTATAACAAATACCCCCACATGATTTTTCATCCTTGTTACATATTTTTCCACATGTTATTCCTGGAGAAGGACAATCACTAGTTTCAAAGCATTATTTTTCTTTCGGATTGTAACACTCATCACCGCAAGGATTTTGCTTTTAAGGACAGGTAGCTCTTGCATTTTAAATAAAAAGAAGCAATAAAAAGACAATAAGAAGTTTCTCGACTTCCTTCATTGCTTTTTTTATAATTAATTGGCTTGAAGCTGCTTATAAATTAAAGTTTATATTGTAATAAAAAATGTTATAAACTTTAAATTAGATTCATTTTTTCTCTGATGATAAAAAGGTTTAGTTTATTTTTAGCCATTCTTTGTTTTATAAATGAGCATAAAAAACATTATATTATAAATGCTTAAACTTTACATTGGATTCACTTAGTTTTGATAAATCTCCATTTTAATTATTCTATTCTTTTATATTATTTAATGAAATGCTTTTACAAATTAACTTTTATCATTTTTCGATAAGTCTAATTTAAAAATGCTCTCATTAGCTTAAAACTTTTCATAAAGCAAGCTAAGTAAGTGAAGCTTTTAACTAAACTTTAAGTTTGATTTACTACAAAATAAGAAGATATTAAAATAAAAAATTTTAAAGATTTAGTTCTTCAAATATTAGTTTTAAGATAATGCTTAAGCAATAATTAATCCAATTTTTTATAGTAATAAAGGCTATTTTAGTTATGAGAAGAGTCTAAAATAGCAACGAACGATCTTTATTATTTTTAGTGTTTCAGTAGTTTAAATTTATTAGCTTTTAGCTATACTTAAAGTATCCTTAAACTAGAAGAGACTTAGCAACTGTCATTATTAATACTTTTTAAATGATTAATTATTTTATTAATAAACTAAGATACTTTTATCAAGAACTAGCTATTTTCAAATTTATTTTTAACTAATTACTCTTATTTTTTAAAGCTTTAATTATTAAAGAGTAGGATTAAAAATCCTTAAGTTAACATTATTTTTCTATAAGTAAACACTTAAAAGTTAAAATTCTTGGGCTAATTTAATTTGCTACTTAGTTAAAAAAGAAACTTTATCTTAAGCTAAAATTAAATTAAATTCCTTTTAATGATAAATCTAACTAGATCTTTATATACTTAATCCATTCTATAACCTTTTATCATTTATTTCCTAATAAAAGTAGCTTTATGCATATCAATTATAATTCAGGTTATTAATATAAAATCACTCTTGGCACAACTTAATTATAAGAAAAGCCTTCACTAGAAATTTTTAAAGCATAGTAAATACAAAAGACTAGAATAAAATCTGACTTAAAGGATATAAAATAAGAGAATAAATAGAAAATATTTGATTTGCTTGGTACTAAATAAGAGAATCTATAAAACTATTTTATATGAAACTAAGGATAAAAGAACTGTAAGAGAAATAAAAATAAATAAAGCAACTCTTTTTAATTGGAAAAACTATCAAATATAGCTAAAGAAGACAGACTTAGAAGAACTTGTCATTAAAGGAGTTAAATTATTTTGATTTCTTCCCTATATATTTTATGGTTTATTGATATGACTTTAATAAAAGAGTATATATTATAAGCTTTACCTCTAGAAAATTTTAAGCTTTAGATTTTAATTGATAATTGATAATTGAGTTAAATTATTGATTCTTTGTCTTTGCTGCTCAAATAAATCTATTTAAATAAAAAAAATTTATTAGCCCAATAATTATAATGCTGGTTTTAGCTTTTAGGCAACAGGGGTATAATTTATATAATTTATATAGTTTTTTATATTTTATCAATTAGCATGCTGAACTTACAATAAATAGCTGAATATAAAGAAAAATTTCGGCTATTATAAAATAAAGGAAATAAGATATTCTTTATTAATAATAAACTACTCTAGTTTAAATAAAAAAGTATCATATCATGCTCTATTAAATATAATGTAATATATCTATTTCCTTTAAATCATATATTTAATATCATAGATAAATAACCTTATTTTACTAAAATAATTTTGCAAATTACTATTTAATTAGAGATCTATATCTCCTAAATAAATTTAATAACTAAAAGTTATTTTAATAATAAATAACTCAAGTTTTGATTTTACTTTAATCTTTCCTTTCTATTTTTCTAACTTTATTAATGATTATATGCATAGCTAGTATATCTTTAAGTGATATAAATCTTAATAAAATTTCTATAAAAGGTTAATTTCTTTATTTTCTTGATTTTGATATAATGCTATTAAATTAGAAAGGTAGTTAATTTTTAAGTTCTTAATTAAATATATAGCTAGTTTTAAATTTTAGAATAAGCATATATTAATTTAACTAGCTTAAGAGTACACTTGCAACTATTTATTTATTCCTTATGAAATGTATTAATTAATGAAAGTTAAGTTGCTACTTTAACTTCTTATTTATCTATTAAATACTTAGAAATAAAACTGATTCATAGAGTTAGCTTTAGAAATGCTTTTAATAATTAAATTAAAGTTAAAAGCAGTAGGAGAAACTAAGAATTGTTAATTAAATCTATGAAACTTAGATACCTTAAAATTCTTAGTAATATACTAAGATAATAACTCTTAAAGTATAAGTAATAGACAAATAGTGTGATGTAGACTTAAATAAATCTATAATAATTCTAGTGCTTGATATGATTAAGTTTTTAATTTAATTTAGTTAAATCATAATAAAATCAAAATTAATTGGAATTGCTAAATTAGTCTAAATTTAACTAATTTTAATTCTGAAAGATACAATTTAATATAGCTTCTTTTTATAAAATTAGTTAAAAATTTAAAATTATTAGAAGGATATTTACTAAAAGCTTAGTAAGAATAGCCAAAGTATATTGATTGATAGAAGTATTTAAGAAATTAAATTTGCAGCTTATTATTAAAAATAACACTTTCATTAGAAGACTTTCTTTAGAAATCAGAAATATCTTAGTCTAAGAATCAAGTTAGATAATAAAAGTTGTATATTAGTAGCTTTATAAGAAAGGATAGCTAGCAATATCTATTATTTATAAATTTTTGATAGAATTTCTTTAAAATTAACTTTAAATTAATTAAGATTAAATGATGAATAAGCCTTTAAAACTATAAGAATATAAGATTTTAGCTTAAATAACTTTTTATCTAAAAGTGTTCTCAATTTAGAAGATGTCTTTAGTTTTTCATAATCAGAATAGAAAAAATAAAAATAAAATTAATTCTAGCACTTGAAGCAAGTACTTTTACTAAAATAATAGAATTTAAGTTATTTATAATGTTTCTTAAATAGCTTTAATGCTAAATAGACTTATATTTATTTATATTTTAAGTGTTTAGAAACTTTAATATTATTAATATTCCTTTTAGTTTACATATGAAAGCAATTTCATAATTCAAGTCTACTTAGGATAGAAAAGTACTTTATCGGTTTTCAAATAATTTCCAAATATAATAAATGATATAAATTAAAATAATAATCATTAGCCTTATAGAAGCTAAATTAATATCCTTATGTATTTTACAATAAAATCCTTTAAAATATAAAACCTTTAATGATATTAATGAACTAGCTTGTTAACTAAATTGGAGATAAAAATAATTAAATTATAAAATAAATTACAATCTATTATTAATTTTACATAAATCTAATAGATAACGATATACCACATAATACCTTAGATTTTATTTTTCTGAATAATGCTTAAATTAAAAAGATCACTCTATTTATCCAATCAAAGTTGTTGTAGAACTGTTTAATAAATTGTATTGCTATTTTATTTATACATCCTTAATTTATAGTTATTAACAAGAATTATTTCTTAAGTATCTATTTTAATAATTTTAAAATGCTTGCTATAACAGAGTGCTTTAGTTTTATTGATTATGATATCTATTGCTTTAATTATTTTAAGATAATACTTGAAAAGTGTTATTTTATATTTTTAATTAATTTTAATCTATTAAAATTAAGTTAATTTCAATCTAGATTCTTTTATAATCTCTCTAACCTTTCCTCTATTTTATAATATTTTTATCTTTTAGCTGCTTTATTTTATTATAAAGGTTTGCTTACTTTACATAGAAAGAACTTTTTTTAATCACTTATGCATTTATTATAAATCCTTACTCTTTATTTATTTTACAAGCATATGCGAAAATTCTTGTTTTCCTTTTAATTTGCTATTTTGGAGATAGTAATTCTATTAATTTAAATCTAAAAAAGAAATTAAATTTAGCTAAAACTTTAGTAGCTTAACCCATTTTAACTTTCTCTTAATTGTGTTCTTAGGATTGTACTTATTTATTTTATAATTTGTTATAAAGAATTTCATTATTCCTTCTAAAATTTTAATCTAAGGAAGCTTAAATAACTTAATTTTCCAATCATTAAAATAAGTTACCTAAGTAATCCAGCATATATAATTTAGAATTAAATAAAAGCTAATTAAAAAGTGTTGATCATAAATAAAATTAGCTATATGCATTTAAATGAAAAAATTAGAGAAACTTTATAAGATTATAGTTAAATTGATAAACAATGAAAGCCTTTAAGATTTATTATTTATTTGAATACCTATGCTGATATAGTTAGCTTTCTCTTTTTGGTATTATACCTAAATAATTTAAGTATTTGTATATTTATCACTAAATAGTTTAGTTATATCTGCTTCTTAAGCTAAGAGTTTATATTTTAAAAATTGGGAAAAAGTATTATATTACTTTTATTTAAATAGCATACCATTTCTAAAGGTTTAGATATTTATTATAAAGCAAATAAGAATATCCTAATATTTTTTTATTATAATTAGCTTTTAGTTGCTAGTTTAATTTATTATTTACTTTACTATTACTCATAAATATCAAGTATTTAAAGATGTGTATTTAGTTCAAAGGAAAGTACTTCTTTAAATTAAAGAATTGCTTATATTATTAGTTTTAAGACTGGATACCTAATAACTTGCAATAGCTATTTAGCAGTTGCTTTATAAAATGAATTATTATATTATATACTCATATTTTTAAATATTTTTTATTAGTTAAATAATTGTTTAGCTATACTTAAATCGTCCTGGCTAATTATTCTTCTTCTAGGAGATATTAATTTTATTATATAGCTATAGTACATCACTTAAAATAAATATAATACTCATCAATTTAAGTTAAATACCTTTGGAATGCTTTTATTATAATATGTAAAATGCATGTAGGCCGCTTCAGCCAAACTAGTAGGTAATCTGATGCAGTGTATAATGAATTGCGATGAATCTCGCCTAGATGCCACCACAGAGAAGGGTGGATAAGCTACGTTGAGACATACCAAACTTACCTCAAGGGTTCTCTCTAGCAGTAGAAAATTTGAAAGACGGGCCTTCTAATTACCGATTTAATAACTATCTCTTATTTGGACCTTATTCAAGAAGACTGAAGCATTTGACTCAAGATTTTCGAATAATTTTTAATAAGAAGATTCCCCATTTGGAGAGGCTAACATGACTCATCAGACCTCTAGAATTTTAACAAGAAACATGAGAACATTTTCTTAATATTAAATATTAATATTGAAAGAGCTGCGTGTCAATGAAGTGCTATGAGCTCTATAATAATTTTTATTTATTTATATGAATTTATCTTTTATATAAATGCTTTATTGATTATTAGACTAATTGTTTAGCTATACTTGATAAATCTTAATTTAGCTTCCCCTTTTTTATTACTTCTTATTTCTTCTTCAAGCTTTATTAATATTTTATATTTATAATAAATTGATTCTTTCAGTCTTAATTTTAAAGGTTTCATAGAATCACTTTTAAATAGGAGTAATTTCTAGTTATTTATCCTTTTAATAGCATTAAATTAAATTAAATTAAATTAAATTAAAAATTTTAAGGTTAATGGAGTGTTCCCTTAAAAGATCCATAACCCCCTGTATTACCTTTTACAGGGTCTCGGACTCCCCGGTGTCTCCACCCATGTTCACTTCCGAGCTTTCCGAACGGTCTTGAGTTATCTTCTTACGTCATAATTAACCATCCGAGGAAGGATAAAACATGGTGAATTCATTTCAAATCTTTTTTCTAATTTCCTTATTTCCCTAGCGTCTTCTTCAAAGATGATATTGACTGCCACATATGTAGCACTTTTTTTTGAAGTAATTTTTCTTAAGTCATGGGTTGTTCTTCTATTATCATTGAATCTTGATTTTTTTATGGCTATTAGCTCTCTAATTTCTCTAACCTTTGCTTAATTTCTTTAACTTGCTAAAAGGCATTTTCATATTTTTAAAAGTCTATTCCCATTTATTCATTTAGTTTAAAAATATCGCATTCTATTTCTTGATATCTGTTATTAATTTCCTATTTTGTAACAAATTTAGTGTGTGGCTTCTCATCGTCCACATGATCTTATAAATCTTGTTATAAACTGATAACATAATGCTCGAGATTCTCGACTTTATCAGTGTAGTCGAAAATAATCTCCACGAGTTATTCCTTTTCTAAATTCATTAGTTGATTAAATGTATGCCTCTTTTTAGGAATTTTTGCAGGTAGTTATTTTTCTTCTGATATTTAGCAATATTTTTTCTTTTAAATCTTAGTTGGTGTTTGTTAATTTTAGAAAGATTGATCAGTAGTATTACGAGTAATCTTTTCGATAAGAAAACCTTTGTTCCAACTCTCCATCTTTTTTTTATCCTTTTAATAGCATAG